>JASANE010005262.1:0-10536 GCA_030248225.1 Trileptium ribeirensis | reverse complement strand
TTAGGTTGTTTTGGTTCAGTTACATATCTCCTGTGAGAGAACGAGATGGAAGCTGACCCATCTCGTTCTCACAGGCCTATGACTATGTCCTATGTATTAATTCAAACGGTATTGTTGAAATATATTATGTTAACTATGCCCAGCAAGTAACCTCCCAGTTTTACATTGTGATGAAGCTGACCCATCTCGTTCTCACAGGCCTATGACTATGTCCTATGTATTAATTCAAACGGTATTGTTGAAATATATTATGTTAACTATGCCCAGTAAGTAACCTCCCAGTTTTACATTGTGATGAAACTGAACCATCTCGTTCTCACAGGCCTATGACTATGTCCTATGTATTAATTCAAACGGTATTGTTGAAATATATTATGTTAACTATGCCCAGTAAGTAACCTCCCAGTTTTACATTGTGATGAAGCTGACCCATCTCGTTCTCACAGGCCTATGACTATGTCCTATGTATGAATTCAAACGGTATTGTTGAAATATATTATGTTAACTATGCCCAGTAAGTAACCTCCCAGTTTTACACTGTGATCCTATCAGGTCCCTGGGAGTTTAACATCAGACTGATTATTTTAACCCTATCACAAGACAGGTGGCATTTGATTACTGTTGAAAATGTGCGCGTATTTAAATTAAATTAAACAGTGAATCTAACGCAACATGTCCGCTTTTACTCGGAATTTTATTTGCGTTAGGTAGTAATCTATATGCTTTGTCAATGCCAGACTTGTCGTCGTCAGGCTGAGCATCACGGACGTTACGTTATAACTGTCAGAAGAAGGAACAGCTCACTTCGAGGAATCCGGAGCGTGGTAACCACGCGGCTTAGGCATAGTGTATACCTCATATAAGTACCGAAGCTTAGGCTAAGGCTAATACTTAGCCTTTGTATGCCGAGAACAATATAGCATACATTGCATTTAAGCCTGTCTGGTTACTTGGACGAAAGTACCAGTGAGTATATAGATTATTTAAAGTATGATATGCAAACGTTGTCACGACTGCATGCGTAATTTTTCGCCTTTTCTCAATGCTCAGTTTAAGAGGCAGTCTCGTGTTCTACAATCCAAATCTTAGGTAGCAATTGTTTTCATAAAGCCGTGGTTTCCTTTACTTACCTTTATTTCCAAATTAAAATAGAGATTTGGACTTTCCTACATGTGCTTGCACTGATATGGAGTAAGCGGTACGAGTTATTCTAACTCCTTTGTATATGAATTAAAGTTGATTAGAACTCCCAGAAGTTCAATGTTCGGTACGGCTGACTCTCAACACAGGCCGATAAAAAGTCAAGGTTTAATGAAGACATAACGCCATGTTAGTGCTACAATATCTGTTGAGCATAATTTCGACAAACCTATGGTATTAAGCAACGAATGATAGAACGTAGCACTATACATTTGCATATTTGTGCTCTGATGTATCTTCGATATCTGATGAATGTCAAGCCTAAGGCAATTCCAAGCGTTATCACTGCTGGGGCGTGCTCAGAGTGATCTATGTATTACGAATACGAAGAGCGATTAGATAACATATCTACATATATATTTAATATAATTTGTAATTGTATTTGTGAAATCAGCTTTGTTGATCAGAATTCTAGGACTCCTCTGAAAGGTATGCGGAAACCTACACGATCACACAGTTTCGACCTATATTCGACTAATTATCAACCTCCGATGCATAGCAATGAGTTGTTCCTCTTTCAACAGACCGTACATCGTCACTTTAAATCGCATGATAGATCTTACCGATATAGATAATAATTTGAGTCCTTATTTTTCTTTTAACATCAAAAACGCTGTCCACGGAACCATTACACGCGCAATGAATTCAACTAAACTCACACCAGGATTATATATGTTCGTAACACGTCGAATCAATTTTGTATTCCGGTATGTGTCAAATTTTTGTCGTAGACCGGACAGTGTCTGTAGTTTGTTTTCAGATGAAAGTTTTCACCTTGGCGAGAA
This sequence comes from Trileptium ribeirensis, assembly GCA_030248225.1. Lineage (NCBI taxonomy): Eukaryota > Metazoa > Nematoda > Enoplea > Enoplida > Thoracostomopsidae > Trileptium > Trileptium ribeirensis. Next base: position 8,551 of record JASANE010005262.1, on the reverse strand, counting down.
GTGCAACTCTGTTATGCAACAGTTTAAGTCGGGAAACGTGTTTCCGCTATTTGAGCCAAAATTAAAAAAGTGCCACATATAGTTTAAACCCTCAAAATTTAAAACTATCTTAGTTTCAGGTATTGCTGTGAAGTGAACGATGGGTGTGGTTTATATAGGCATACATGGTCATGGGTGAAGGGGACATTGCCCTTCAGTTTCGGGGAGCGTCGCCGCACCCCTGGGCGGCACCCCGACTCCGACCCCTATATGCGACGGTTTAAGTCAGGAAACGTGTTTCCACTATTCGATCCCCAATTAAAAACACCACATATAGTTTAATCCCCCAAAATTTCAACTATCTTAGTATCATGCATTGCTGTAAAGTGAACGATGGGTGTGGTTTATATAGGCATACATGGTCATGGGTGAAGGGGACATTCCCTTGAGTGTGGAGAAGCGTCGCTCAACCCCCCTGGGAGACATTCCGAATCCCGCTGTAGTTTGCTAAGCACCTCCCTCCGCCGCAGGCGTGCGAAAATTTTAGACAAAAATAACTAGAAAATGAGCAAAAATTAAAGAGTAAGTCGGCAGGACTCGGGGGAAAATTGGCAAACTTAAGACAAATTTTGAATCGCCAGAAATTTTGTAAACTTATGCCCCCACGGACCAGCAGCACCCCCAGGGGCCCACCGCAGCACAAGAAAATTCAGACGTCGTCTATGTATGTATCTAGTTGTTAAATACGATAGGCGCAATCGTATTTGTCTTATATAAATTAATTCGTGTACATCCTACTTGAAGCGTTGACTTCGAAACCTCGATAGTACTGTTCAATCTTTTAAATATTTTGCTCAATATTTCAGCTCAAAATCTACCTTCTTTAGGTGCGTTCATGCGTTAAAACTTATAGCTCAAAATCTGATCACATCTTGAGCTGTTTGCAAGCGTCTTTTTACATTTTTGACCAATTTGAACGTGTGAACACAGGTCAAACTTTTCAAGGATATTCCTTTAGCAATCAACGACAAAGATGCATAACCTCACCATTTTGGGCACAAATTTCGATATAGAAATTTGAAGCGGCGCTCTTCGCTGAATATTGTCACGATTAGGGTCCTGTTTTTGATGAAATTTTGGTTGGATTTGGAGCAATAATCTTGAGCTGAAATTTTAAGCGAAAGTTTGAACATGTGTGATTAAAAATACAAGAAATTGTGATGTTCCACAAGTTGCGAACAAAATTTAAGCTTTTCGGATTGCGCACTGTCGTGCGAAGATTTCAACACACCTTCCTTGAAAATTTTGAACAGCCTTCACGTATTTAAACTCACCAAAAAAGCAAAAAGAAAAGATACATTCAAATTTTGATCTATTAGTTTCAACCCGTGAAGGCAGCTTTGGCTGCTCTTCGAACAATGTGATTACTGAATTTCTTAAGTTTTTGTCTTTTCTACTGTTGGGGAAAAAACAGAGAACAGAAAAATACTGAGCACATTTCGCCGGTCATGTTCATTTAATCCATTTGGTGATTTATTATAAATTCATTCACTGTGATAGACAAAGTACATTCCGTTTTATAATGGATTTGGTTTTACACAGAATGTTCAAGAAATCAGCCATCGTAAGAAACTAGGTAATGGTAATCATATAATGCCCAAACGCTAGAAACTAGTGTTTTGAATCAAATATAGTACAGTAAATCTAAAATTCGTCATTCTGATCAGTATATAAAGCGTAAAATTCATAAGTCATTGGTTGCTGCGGTATTAAATTTAACACATTTAAACACCCAAAAATTACGACTAATTACACGATAAAATTTAATATATAAATTTTATGTATTTCATAAAAGCATTTGAATATTACGGCCCAAATATCTCTAAGACACAGGCAATACATTATAAAGTTAGAAACAGGAGCCGCTTGGTGCAATTTACTCTTGGACTCAGACTAGAACTCGTCAAAGAAAGCAAATGCTTAAGCTTAGTATATCGAGTACGACATGGTTTGCATTTCACTTTTGTCCCTCATAGTTTACTTCGGCCCATGCGGCTATGAACCAATTGACCGTATTATAGGCATGAATTGGAACGAAGACGAAACATTTGCATTATTAGACGTTTGGTCTGACAATCTTATTCAAAGTGAACTTGGCAGGAACTTTGGCCTATGCTGCTAAGAACCAATAGAACGTATTATAGGAATGAATTGGAACGAAGACCTAACATTTGCATTATTAGACGTTTGGTCTGACAATCTTATCCAAAGTGAACTTGGCGGGAACTTTGGCCTATGTTGTTAAGAACCAATAGAATGTATTATAGGAATGAATTTCTACGAAGACGAAACGTTTGCATTACTAGACGTTTGGTGTGACAATCTTATTCAAAGTGAACTTGGCAGGAACTTTGGCCTATGCTGCTAAGAACCAATAGAACGTATTATTGGAATGAATTGGAACGAAGACCTAACATTTGCATTATTAGACGTTTGGTCTGACAATTTATCCAAAGTGAACTTGGCAAGAACTTTGGCCTATGCTTTTAAGAACCAATACAACGTATTATAGGAATGAATTGGAACGAAGACGAAACGTTTGCATTATTAGACGTTTGGTCCGACAATCTTATCCAAAGCGAACTTGGCAGCTCAACACGAAATCAACATGTATATCAGGTGAGTGGCTTTGACAATCGAATGTAATTGCTAGCGGTTAGACGTAGTAGCCTAAAAGGTCTGTGGACTAGGTGGGGTAGATGGTTCCGGCGGTGGGTAAGTATCGTGGGTACTGGGCGGTGGTAAATTTTTGCAATTTCTAGAAACTAAAACTTTTCCCAGATTTTGCCGAAAACGTTTCTCAATTTTTGCCAATTTGTGCTGATTATACACTAATTTTACCCAATTTATGCAAATTTTCTACAAATTTTAGCCAGCTAGTTTTTCTAGTTTTCCCAATATTTTTGCGCACCTTCAGCGCTGTCGAGGAGTAGTGTGTCCTGTAGGCAGGCGCAAATGTATCTTGAGGGGTCTGACAGTCAAGGAGGTAATTGATTACCCCTGTGGACACATATCATTATACGGAGTAACTAATTTCTTGCGGTGAATTTCAGATTTTATCACTAAAATATATTTTCAAAAGCACGCCGGTCTAAATTTAGGACTGTTGTAATGTCCATCGGCAGGAACCCGCATACGAGTGAAAATCCCCAATCTATGCTCTATCTGAAAGCCGTTGTTCGGCTTTTTAAGGAATATAACATGCGTTCAAACGTACATTCGAGGACAAACTCTGCTTAGCGTAATACAAACGGACTCAGTGAGCGTGAACGGATTATATAACATATCGGTCGTTTTTGTATATATTTATAATTTTAGCTAATATCGCAAGCGCTCAGTGCACGTGGTATCGAAAGATCTGCCACTCAATGCCGAGTTCGGATAAAAAATCTCAAGAAAGAGTACAAAGATGTTATCGAAAATAAACACGACCGACGCAGAACGTTTCGATTTTTTGAAAAAATGCATCAGATCCTCAGTGGTTTCCAACTGAATGGTGGATTAGCTGATACTGTTACTAGTAGCGGTTGTACAAACAACGAGGCAAGCGTAAGAGTTTATATATATATAATAATTTTCTATCTCTGTAACATTTATTAGATAACTAAAACATCGAACCTGTTCATTTGTATTAGTTAAAAATGTCACCTAACAAAATGTCTTTCTGTTAAAAAGTAAATCAGATTGGAATCAAATTTTACGTAGTTCAGCCATGCGATAGCTGTAAAGGATAAAGTCTAAGCCCCGTTTGCGAAAGGCCGAACTGTATTGTTAACCTAGCTGAGGAGAGGATTAATCTATTTGTATTCTGTCGATATTTTCGCGAAAGCTGTACCCATCTATTGAACAAAGTCATGATCCACATTGTTTTATGCAGGCTTATGGCTGCATCAACTGCACTTATCGGCAGCCTTGCAACAGCACGCATTGAAAATGGTACACCATGAACACTTAAAACAGCAGAAATAGTACGAGTATAGGCAGTGCAATCCTGTATACTTTACGAACGATGACCATGCCTAGACAGAAAAATTTTTACGTCGACCGTTTTAACATTTGCTCGTACATATATGTATAAATTTATGCAATTCCGTTAACGTTGCATGTGCAATAGCAGCCATAATAAAACATGTTTTGACAATAACATATGAGAAATATGCAGTACCACCACCATTACAAATAAAAATATGGCGGAAACCAGTGCACTTGCAATAATATTCAAGGTTGCTCCCATTGCACAAATAACGTAACTAAGTTCGCTATGGTTGATCTAACAAGGTACATATCGTCATGCATGGTCTATTCCCCACTACCCTTTGGCCCTTAAACCACTAAATTAGGGAAAAATGCATAATCTTTGTACCAAATCGACTGCTTTAGATAAAGGATGCATAACTCATTATGCTAATTTGCCACAAAGATATCGTCAGCTAGTTGTACATTTTACTAGTTTTAGCTATCTCCACACTGAAGTTTGCGACGTCGACGGTCCAAAGCCGTCGATCTTAGCGACAACTTTAATGGCAATTTCTTACATAGCTAGATTCAGGAAGATTCTACTTCTGATTTTGTTTACTGTTTTTCATTCTTGATTATTCTTTTTTCAGTTATCATTAAAATCCAACAATTTTTACGGTAGTTGGGAATTAGCCTACCTAAACGCTAAGTATATTTCGGTGCGGTCGTTGCTAAAAGATACTGTGTGTTGAAACTGATGCACGTAGTTTAATGAGAATGCTGGAAACGATGAACCATCACTTGGTTAACATGCCTTAAAGGAAACAGATGCTTCGCTGGGACCGTTGGGTTTACAGTTACTGTTAATTATTGGCTAGCCAGTGCAAAGCAAGGGTGCTTAGAAACATCGTAACGGATAACTATTAAAATAATTTGATGCGTAATAACTCATAGTTTCTCTTTAAATCATATCTGTCCGTTCATTATAAAGATACTGAAACGTTTATTCTAGTTCAGACCCGGAAAATTTTTAGCCCTTTGTTTCGGATACAAACTTGAAATCCTGACGAAGTGAAGAGTATCCTGTTGTCGCAGAGGTGATTGGAAAGAATTGAAATATTAAGCCAAACGGAGCCAAATATACCAAATTCATAACTGATAAAAATATACATCAATTTTGGTCTAAACTAGTGCATTAGTCTATTTCGTGTTTCGACAAAAATTTGCAATCTATTACTTGTAAGTATACAGCCTGAAGGTACACAGAATATTGTAACTTAAATCTAATAGTCGTTAGTCAGTGGCAAGTTTTCCTGACATCAGCAAAATCCACGCAATTTCGGCACAAAAGTGGATGTTAGTTGTTCTTGCTCTATTATTAATTTGCCATATGGCTTACTGGCTTGCTTATTTGACATATGGGTAATTGGTTATTGGCATATTTTAGCTGGATTACAATATTTCATATCACCTGCACTATGGAAATTATTGTTACATCACATTAGCGGTTCATACGCTATTGGCGCAAGCAACGAAACTAGACTTGAATTTGACCTAAAAGTGGAAATTTAATTTTTCCTCTTCAACAGTAGATATACAGATAAATGCTTTTACAGTTATGTTCAGATGATTAATTACATTCAATGGTGAAAAATACAGCACACCCGTTCTTGAGTTATGGCCGTTGTAACAAAAATTTTGCAGTAGTGCACTAACCAAGTAACAGGATCATCTATCGTGCGTGATTGAGTAACAAAAAATACTTTTCAATGTTTTCTCGTGATGTGGATATTTCTTGTAAAATTCACTAGCCTCAAGCAATAGCCATTCTAAACCCCAACATATATACAAAAATTTATAGATATCCAGAGAGTATAGCGACGAATAATTGCAAACACCCTAATACGCCGTAGAAATAATTAATAGTTGCAATTATTACTTACAGGGCAATCCCAAGGGTGATAAATGCAGTTCAAGTGCGGCATTCAGTTCATAGTGTTTCAAAAATAATTTGACTGTGAATTCTGTAATGTATAACTAGACAAACGAATAGGAACATAAATAATAACTAGACTACATAATAACTAGGTAATGTATAACTAGACCAATGAATAGGTACATAAATAATAACTAGACTAAATAATAACTAGGTAATGTATAACTAGACAAATGAATAGGTACATAAATAATAACTAGACTAAATAATAACTAGGTAATGTATAACTAGACAAATGAATAGGTACATAAATAATAACTAGACTAAATAATAACTAGGTAATGTATAACTAGACAAATGAATAGGTACATAAATAATAACTAGACTAAATAATAACTAGGTAATGTATAACTAGACAAATGAATAGGTACATAAATAATAACTAGACTAAATAATAACTAGGTAATGTATAACTAGACAAATGAATAGGTACATAAATAATAACTAGACTAAATAATAACTAGGTAATGTGTAACTAGACAAATGAATAGGTACATAAATAATAACTAGACTAAATAATAACTAGGTAATGTGTAACTACACAAATGAATAGGTACATAAATAATAACTAGACTAAATAATAACTAGGTAATGTATAACTAGACAAATGAATAGGTACATATATAATAACTAGAGTAAATAATAACTAGGTAATGTATAACTAGACAAATGAATAGGTACATATATAATAACTAGACTAAATAATAACTAGGTAATGTATAACTAGACAAATGAATAGGTACATAAATAATAACTAGACTAAATAATAACTAGGTAATGTATAACTAGACAAATGAATAGGTACATAAATACGGTTCATTTGAGTACTGAAGCGGCACATATGCCTGAATATAACAAAATTTGTTGTAATGCTTTAACAAGTATGTGTTGATACCTTGTGATGTTAGTACTTTTAGTAATAATTTGTGCGATAATTTGTAATAATATGTCAATTTTAGTATCTAGCTATGCTTTATGCTTCAATATTGAAATATATTAGTTTATTTTGCAAATTGAGGAATAGTTAGCTGTCATTAAAATTTTGTGCAATCTTAAAATATGCCTTTCAATATGAAATAATTATGATGAAAACCAAAGTGTTTATTGTAATCTTTCCATGATCTACACAAAGTCATTTTTGACCATATTTTCTACAAATCCCTCCACATATCATATATTATAAATACAATTTTCTGTCGAATAATATTTCGTGACAGGTAATATTTCTCGAACAAAATATTTGTAACTTAATGAAATTTTTTCAAGTGTCGATAGATAAGGATATAAATGTGAAACCTTGGTTTTTAATCGAATAGTGAATATACCAATACTACACGTAAACAGAATACGCTGGTATGAAGAATATATATTCGAGAAGATTATCACTCCTGAAGATAATACATACATAAGCCAATATCTTGACGGGTCAAGTTTGAACCAAATGAATAGTGATACACCGTAAACTGTTGCCTGAATAATGCAAGCTCAATACGCAAAAGTTTTTGAGTGCTGTTATTGGTTGGCATCATAGTTTTTGAACCATTCGGACAACAGGTCATGACAATATAGCTCAATGGTTTGGATAGATGCTGATTTCAATCGCAGAACCAGGCGTCTATTCTTGGGGCCGACGTGAATTTGTCAAAAATTGCACGATCACAAATTATATAAATCATAAATGAATGGGTTAAGTTAACACAATAGTATAGAATTCTAAAAACTAACGTATCAGCCAGTTTAATACTATATAGCAGCAATCCTAGTTATTACCTAGAAAATTATGTGCCATGAGTAACAAATTTCGCGTTTTGAATGTGCGCGCATGAATGCAGAAAGCTACGCAGCGAGGTAACTAATATTGGCCGGTGTATACCACTGACGATACACTACAATATGAAATCCACCAGGACTGGGACAATACTATATATGAGCGGGATTATAATCATTGTAAATAATTTGTACAATGTACGACATGTCGAATATTTGTTTTCCTCATAATATATTTATGATCTTTACAAATCGTTGGACAAGATTGATTTTTGCATAAAGTCGATACTTAAACCAATGAACCAATATTATAGTTTTTTCGTTGACTTATGACAAAATGTACGTCCAAAATTTAACCCGTTCCGGCCCAAATTATTGATCCATACTTGAACCGCTCGAGCTGGCGCCAGTAATCGAACCTAGACTGTATACAAACCTCGTATGGAGACCGCTGAACCATAAATAACCTACAAACTACGCTTTTAGGATGCATATAGCTTGTTCACTTTTTACGATATATTTACAAATCCAAAATTTAAAAGTATCCTGTACTTCAGTACAGAATTTTGCCACTGTTTGGTGCAGCCCAATGTTTTAATCGAAATTTTGATCGATATTTCGCACGCCAAAATTCTAATCTTTCTGATTAAGTTAATAGATGCGTTCGATTTGCACTATGCTTCAAATTAAGAAACATACTATATAATAATATTTCCTACACATAAAAGAATTTGTTCTCACAGATTGTTGACCAAAAATATTTGTTTACAATAAAACAACGTAGATCATATC
>JASANE010005260.1:0-12403 GCA_030248225.1 Trileptium ribeirensis | reverse complement strand
GGTTGGAGTTTTATGTTTGTCGCACGAAAACTATACGCAATTAAAGGTCGGACTATTAATGCAAGCCAGTACTATAGAGGCGCAAGAGGTCACTGTTAATATCGGACCTAACATCACCATGCACGATTTGCCTGATAGATCCCTCATACCAATAACGTGGAGCTTCCTGGAACACGCCAAAGCAACTAATTTGCAAGCTCAACAAATCTCAGGTGAACAGTTGAAGAAGGTCGTAGACTTTCGATACATTACAACAAGGTTGGCCCCGTACCTATGCATTCTTGTTGTAATGATGGTTATTGGCATTGTGGTGGTGATTTATTTTAAGAAGAAGTCAAGCGTTTGTCCGTTAGTAAATCTGAAAACGATTATGGCTCCACTGACGAACAACAGCAATTGACAACGACACCAACCACCCCTGCGCAATAAACTGGAGTTAAGGACCTTGAGTCCCTGTAGGTAAGCCAGGCTGAATCTACTATCACGGATGAAGGTGAAAGCGTGGTCCCAGTAGAACCAACCGAGATATTTTTCTTCGGAATCGGCGAATGCAACATCGCACTGTTACGAAGTAGCAGCAAATCAATGCGATACACCATATGGATGTGCATTTATTGATTAACGCGTTCATTTATCGCACCCGATTACTCACGCTGATCTATACTAGAGCCGTTCAATCAGATCCATAAAGGTACAGACTGACTTCTTCTTAACCGGAGCAGTTCCGTATCGCTATATTATCGGGACGAATTTTATGTTAACACTACCAAAATGTGTCGTTAACTTTTGCGAACGCTATTCGGGAATAGCTGTGGATAACGGAGAAACGATGGTGCCGTTTTCGGGACTGGGGCGATACGATCCACCGCTAATTCCAGTTGTTTGCCGAAAGGTCAGCACTATCAAGCCAAATACGAAAACCTTCGGCAATTCCACATCGGAAATCACCGAACCAGAAGTAGGACAGGCTCCATTTGTGCCTGAACCGGAATTGACCAATGCATCAATGCCGCCTGAATGGGTGATCACAAGCTAACGAAATATACCAATCGCGATAGCTAAATTTGCCAACTCACCATGTGGGGTAGGTAGTTGGGATATTGAGAAAATAACTACCTGTTCAGTTCCTTAAGGATGCTAATCAAAACCTAATCCTGTATGAATTACACAAACAGCCTAAACAGCTAAATAACTTTGCTTCCCACCCTGCGGGCATTATACAGCACATCGAGTAAAGTAAAAGATCAATCCACCATCAGCGACCTCAAGTAGAATCAATTTTGACAAAAGTTTACTATTTTTGTTTGAATTAAAACAACTGAAAACTGCGATAGCTCAGAACCATAACGTATTCAGTACACATGATTTCAACCTAGGATGTTACAGTAAGAAACAACATGGCATTGAAACGGGAGACGCGAAGCCAATGAAGCGACCTCCGTATAAGTTAACTCACTCACTACGTCAACCACAGGCAAAAACTTAACAGCATGCTTGATGCAAGGATGATGATACCATCTAGTTCGCCCTGGCGTTCGTTTATTGTTTGTGTTACCAAAAGTGATGATTCACTTCGTTTTTGCGTGGATTTCCAGAAAGTAAATGCTGTAGCTGCCCAGTAAGCATGCCCGTCATCTCGCATAGACGACATTCCATGGTTTCTCAGAAACACTAACTTAATGTCCAGTTTAGATCTCAATAGGGGTTTTGGCAGTTAGAGTTAGATCCTGAAAATAAAAACAAAACGTCATTCGTAACGATATACGGGCACTACGAGTATAATGTCCTTCCGTTCGGTTCAAACTCTTCCGCAGGGGCCTATCCACGCTGCATGTCTATGAACGTGTAGAGTCTAGAGTGGCATAAGTGTATGATATACATCGATGACATACTAGTGTTTTCGCTGAAAGTCGAGACACACTAGCAGATCTAATTCGAGTATTTGATGGTTTTAAAGTAAGGCTAATTTAAAATTGAAAGTATCTAAGTATCAATTCGTAAAATATCTAGGACACATTATTAGCATCGAAGGCGTTAGACCAGAGCCTGAGAAAGCTATAACCATTGCGGACTTTAAGAGCCTGGCCACTTTGACGCAGCATCAAAGCTTCCTAGCTATGTACTACCAAATAGCGATGTTGGCACTACACAGCCTACGCGAGGAGGAGGCAAAATTATGGAAATGACCACCACGCCTTAGACCATCAAACTGAAAACGCACGAGGCAAAGAACCGGTGCGCGGACGGAGTCACACAGCCCCACTAAAGCCATTGCTGCCCCAAATCGTGCGTCCAATCCTGCTGAACAAATTCGCTGGACCAGAGTACGATGGGTGCTCTGCCGCATGGGCAGGCGACCTCTATTGGAGGTATCGTGTGTTACCTTTTGGGGCGTCGAACGCAACCGCTCACAAATCGAAAGTGGCGACCTACATGGCCGGTGACACAAAGTCATGACCGACTACAGGAAGAGGTCTGCGAGCTCTAGTACACTGGCCGTGCCCAAAGGCCACAAACGTTCATCATTGGCGACGCTTTGGCTCTTCCGGTCCTAGAGGTTACGGAAACCCAAATCTGGCTCGTCTGTGGCAGGCCTGATGTTACGTCGCTCACGCTCATCCAGCTGCTAACGCACTAATCGCCAACCAAACATGGTGCGTTATCCTTCTCAGTAGTTTCAACAATACCTGCGGCAGCTAGAGGCGACGACCCGAATGCTACCTCTAAGAAGATAAAGCACTACGTTGGAGTGTTGTCCAAGCGTCTACCTAACCATGCATCAGCCTCATCTCGATGCCATCGCCACGCTGAGGTGCCGCTAACCAGCACTCTGTCGCGTGGGCGCTAGGATTCAAGCAAGTCGTGACCAACTATCTATCATTTCAGGAAAATACAATTATTTATCATTAGTTTAGGAAATTACACTTTATTTTAAGGATAAAAATACAAATTTGCTCTAACAACTTCACTTCGACAAATTGCGCTGCGCATTAAATGAGGTGGATAACGGCCCTGGTATAAAGTTTTGGCAAATTTTCAATATACTCCAAACTTAAAGTATATGGACCTCTCTTTTAATCATCCCTAAGTAAGAAGTCCTATAAATCCAAAAATACTTAAAAGACGTCACAACTCAACTTTCCGTAGTAACCTATAAAACACTTTTAAATTAATCCCAAAATTCCAAGACTATTTTCAAAACATGCCCGTGGTCCAGCGGAGCATGATCCGGGTATATAATTTCATGTGTTATAATTATAACGAACCAGTGTTTGTAATTAATAATTAATAAACTAATCGCGTATATATAAAATGTTGTTATTGTCACATAATGCTCCATTGGTAGGTCGGGTCAAAAATTTTTAGTGATTTCACAAAAATGTATTAAAATGAGAACGACTGATATATGGGAATGATATTTGACCTGACCGTAGTACCAACCGAGGTGAATCGTGTACACATATTGAAATGCGTGGAATAGATGTGGAACTGTAATATATATGTATCTATATAGTGTTCGTGTTGTCAATTGATTCGTGCTTTGGTCGGGTTTGACACACCAGCTATAATATTTAACTAAGGATTTAGCCCCTGAATTTGTGTAGGACTAGAGTCCCAAACGAGTCGATTACAGCGCGCATCCGCCATGAAATAGTGCTATAATGCTATGACAGCAATAATTACATGTTGTATATGCGTATAAATTTTTAGAGCTAAGAAGAAATGGTTATTTCCACCCTGGAATAATCATAGTGATACCCTTAATAACACCTAATAACAATTTAATCGAACAAAAATAAAGGGATCATTTTCAGTTTCAAAATTTTTAGATTTAAACTATCCCCGGGCTCAGCGGATGATATAAACTGTCTAATATGCACCCTAGGGCTTGCAAAAAGTACCACCGGGTCCACCAAAGACCTACCAAAATTTGGCTACATTCCCCATTTAATGTATAGACCATATTTCAATCGCCCAGGGCGATACCAAGAACATTAAAACATGACAATTGTTGGGCTCCGTACCACTGGTGGGTCCCCAACTATTTGTTGAAATCATCCCCGGGCACCCCACCCGGCGTTTAGGCAAGGGCCTTGAATAACCCATTACTACACAAAACTCACAGAGTTATTGCGAAAATATATTGTTATTGTAGCTGTATCGGCTGCCAGTATGATTATAACATATCGACCGTTGGCTATCTCGCAACATATCATCGCTGTTTTATGTTTTGGGGTGCGAATTATATAATTTTAAAACTTTTCAAAATCTCGGTTTATTCTAGTTCGAAGTTCGGATGTCCGAGAGCTCTGGCAACACGGTGGCAGACAGAGGGCATACAAGACGGTCTCTCGATGCATCATCGGCACCAGTCGGCCAATATTTCCAGTCAGCTCGGTTGTCGCTCCATAATAATTTTTTTAGTTTTAAAATTTGTAGGTTTCCTTTTGGTTTTCCTTTTAGGGTCTTTGGTTTCCAGGTTTACGATTGACGCTTCCCCTTCCATGGAGCGTGATGGGAAGTATGGGTCCATGTCGGTTCCTGAAGCTTGAAATTTGAGCAAAACGGAAGGAGTTTAAATTGTAAACTGGATTTTTGAGATCTTAACACCGACTGGTTCCCCCAGCCGTTTCGACAAAACCGTAGTTGTCGGAATGGCTGGTATTCTGCTCCTCACGATAAATTTTCAGGAATTTATCAAATATTTTCAGCGATTTTAGTTTAGTAGGTAAAACCTTCATGATGGTGATCGTGGGAAAAGGAGAGAAAAACATTTCTCAAGATCAAGGGGTGATGTATAGCATAGGGGGAGCCTCTATCAGGCAGTAGTGGAGGCTCGTCCAGTCACAACGAGCCAGTGCACATATTTTGGAAATTACCTATGGACTCGTTTGATTTGAATTCAACTTTTACTTTTGCCGCTACTGCACCGCCGGTCTTTACTGTCCATGCAGCATGGAGAAAATCCTCGTCCGTAGAACCATTGGTGATTTCCAAAGGATTTTCTTAATGGCGTCACTAGCATAGGGACCACTGGACTCTCAGTGGGTAGGCGTCAGGTCAGGGGACAGCAAAGGGTTTGCGAGGGAGACGACAGGTCACACGGAGTGACCTTTCGAAAAACTTACTTGACCTGAAATCGGAGGGATGCCCTCCACGGCGACTTGGGGCACAGATCCTTTCGGGTATAAGTGGGCAGCCGTTATCAATTCTACCGCGTTTGAGCCTCATTCCCAACCTCAGGGTAGATTCAGGATCAAGAAATCTCATGGTCACCGGTGCTCGATTACCTCATGCTAAGCATTTTTCGAGATGCGAAATACGCTGATCGAAAAAATATTATTGGCGCATGTATTGGAACAGGCCGATTTCTGGCGACGAAACTCGCTGTAAATTGAAATATCATTGCCACCAGTGTTCATCCTCGCCGAACGCTCATGGATACAAACTTAAAAACCACACTATCAACCCCAGTGTTAAATAAATTGGGGTATACATACAAAATGGCAAATACTCCTTAATATCAATAATATCGAAGCCGTCTGATCACCATAGCAAAAAATTGTGGTGCAGCTGAGGTTGCTTAGATCCAGAATTGGTCTTTTAGTACAACTTAACAGTTAATACCAGCGCAAAGACTAACGCTCAAATGAACTGTTTATGTAAAATTTATAGAAAAGATTTGTGTTAAAACATATCATACGCACACAAAACATTTTAATATTCCTAGTTATAATTCTTGATTACAAATAAAAGTCCACTCCGCAGTTCAAGATATGAGTTTGATATTTGACAGCTGTTTTCTCAGAAAGGGGTTGAAGGCAATTTCCGCCTGAGGCATTGCCTCCTGGCTACACGCCTGAACAAGGCCCATACTAAGAAAGAAACAACAGCTCCTACTTAAATGAGCCTCATATCACATATCGAGAGATTCTAACATTTTATACATTTCTGTCAAAATATAAGTTTTATGTCCAGTGGAAGCGATTCTGCAACTTATGGAAACACATCTGCGTGAAATCAAAGAATCGGTAGATAAGTCAGATTTGTTTTCAGTCAAACTCTTCTCAGTAAAAATCAAGTAGCTGTTCCCAATTTACTGATTAAATAATCACTGTTAAATCTTTTTTGATGAAAAGCTTCAAAACATTCAATTCGTGGGATGCCAGATGTAGCATTGAAATGTTTTAGTTGAGAGCTCTTCGGGCTGACCCTAATGATCATTACCGCGACCCAAATCAACTTCCGGGTCTTCCCGTTTTTCTGCAGGAAATTTTATTTTATTTGCATATGTGTCTTGTATAATCCACACACTGAACTGTATATATTTTTGCTTGGTTACTTCATTACTAAATCTGTGGAGATTGAATAATCTTTCTCTTTTTCGCAATTTCTACTTTTAACAGGTAAATTGTGGGCGTTGATTTATGTGTGCCGTATAGTGAAATTAAGAATTTGGGAAATATGGAAATTGGGAAACGAAGCAATTGTATCGCGAAGTTGGGCAATTCATAAATTTGGAAATCGGAAAATTTGGCTATCGAGAAATTAGGAAATCAGGAAAAATAAATTAGGAAACGGAAAAATGGTATCGGGAAATTGGGAAAACGGGAAATTGGGAAAACAGGAAATCGGGAAATAGGGAAGTTGGGAAAACGGGAAATCGATAAATTGGGAAATCGGACAAACAGAAATTTGGAAACGGAGAAATTGTATCGGGAAATTGGGAAATTCGGAAAACGGGAACTCGGGAAATTGGGAAAACGGGAAATAGGGAAAATGGGAAATCGAGAAATCGCAAAGACAGAAATTGAGAAACGGAGAAATTGTATCAGGAAATTGGGAAATCGGGAAATTGGGAAAACGGGAACTCGCGAAATTGGGGAAACGGGAAATCGGGAAGTTTGGGAATTGGAAAATCGGGAAAACAGATATTGGGAAACGGAGAAATTGTGTTGCGAAATTGGGAAAACAGGAAATCGGAAAATTTGGAAATCTGGAAAATGGGAAATCGGGAAATCGCAAAGACAGAAATTGAGAAACGGAGAAATTGTATCAGGAAATTGGGAAATCGGGAAATTGGGAAAACGGGAACTTGCGAAATTGGGGAAACGGGAAATCGGGATGTTTGGGAATTGGGAAATCGGAAAAACAGATATTGGGAAACGGAGAAATTGTGTTGCGAAATTGGGAAATTGGGAAAAGAGGAAATCGGAAAATTTCGAAATCTGGAAATTGTGAAATCGGGAAAACAGAAATTGGGAAATTGGGAAATCGTGAAATGGGGAAATCGGTAAATTGGGAAAACAGAAATTGGGAAACGGAGAAACTGTATCGGCAAAAGGGAAATCAGGAAACTGGGAAATCGGGAAAAGGAAAACCGGAAATTGAGAAAACGGGAAATCGACAAAATTGAAAAATCGGTAAATCGGTAAATTGGGAAATCGAAAAACGTAAATTGGGAAGCGGAAAAATTGTATCTGGAAATCGGAAATTGGGAAAACGGGAAATTGGGAAATCGGGAAAATAGAAATTAGGAAACGGAGATGTTGTATCGGGAGATTGGAAATAGGGAAAATCGGAAATTTGGAAATCGAAAAAACAGAAATTGGGAAACAGGGAAATTGTATCGGGAAATTGGGAAATCGGGATAATGGGAAGAAGCTTAGAATACGTTACAACACGGTCACTTGTTATCGGGAAACAGATGAATGTTAAACAAAAAAGTTACGAAATAATAAAATGTTAAAATGCAATAAACTAGAAATTCTTGGAAAAGGAACATTTGGGAAGCAGGAAAGTGATCGTAAATGGAAAACATGAAACTGCCAAATGCTAGGAAATCCCACACTTGAGAAACGCGAAACTGGTGCACTGGGGAAACTCTTCATATGAGAACGTTGCAAAACACAAAAAAGAAAAAGGGCGTATATTTGGTGGAAAGAAAAGCAAGTTAAATGGGGAATACGGAAATGGAAAAATGTTATGAAACGGAAAAGTTGGCACAGTGAAAATATTGAAAAACGCTACAATGTTGGATTGGGGGAAGATTGAAAATACCGGGAAACGGTAGACTATGAAACTGAAAAAAAAACGTTTGGAAAGGGAAAACTTGAGAAACGGGAACATTTTTGAAGTTGAAACTACAAAGCGCAGGAAGGCGGGAAAATATTAGTCTGTCGGCATATGGTGAACGTTGGGATCTAGATAAATTAAAACAAGGAAACGGCAAATATTGTTAAACGGGTAAGTGCCTAGAAATAAGAAACATGCAACCTGAAAATGTTTGAAAGTTATACACTTAGGAAATGGAAAGGTGTTAGAAAACAGAAACTGTGGAAACGGAAAGATATAGAGAACAAAACGGAAAAAAATTTCGAAACGAGAAATTACTTAAAAAGAAAACATGGAAAATGACACTTGTTGGAAAACAGAAAAGGTAGAAAATTCGAAATGTTATGAAACGAGGAAACAGGAACGTGAAACTAGAAAATGTTGTGATGCCAAGTGCTTGAGAATCTGAATGTGTTTGGAAACAGAAGAGTTGGGTACTCTGAAACTTGAGAAATATTTGGAAAACTTATAATTGCAAAAAACAGGAAACCAGAAAAAGAAAAATGCTGGGGTCGGAAATCTAGTTAAACCACGATCTTGATAGACAAGAAATTGTAAGGAACGGGTAAATGTTAGGAAACGGTAAACGTAGGCGGGAAAATGCCAGAAAACGAAAGCTTAGAGGAACAGGTAAATGTTAAAAACAGAAATTTTTGGCAGGCTGATTTTTTCAAGAAATTAATTTTTCAAGCTTTGTTATGTTATTAATGTGTTTGTGAAAGCAAGCGCGTGTTTTACGTTATAAATATGTCAAATACGGCTGTGTTATCTAGAGTTCACACTGGACCACATTATAAAGTTTAAAAGGGTTTCAGGGGTTTTATGTTCTACGAACTTGATTTTTAGAATTGTGTAGTTTGTCTTCATTTGTTAGGTACGTATCACGTACAGGCCATCAAGCATGGTGTAGATTATATTTTTCGGTACGCTGAATACGGTAATTTGGTTATCTACAATCCTCCACGAATAGTTCTTGTCTTTTCCATAGATTTTAAATGGTTTTAGTATCGGTGAACACAATTTTAAGAATATAGTGTGTCCTTGGTTGCTGGGTTATACATTGCATGCTAGGCATCAAGCATGGTCCACATATATGTTTTAGTTCACTGAATACAATCATCGAGATCTATTATTTCAGAGAATACTTTTTGTGGTAAATCTACCAGGGCCGCTGCGAGCCTGAATATGGTATGGTGATCTTGTTCTAGAAATCTATTTTTCAAATTTCGTCAAGCTTGATTTAAAGAATTGTGCAGTCTGTCCTTATATGTTAGGTTATTTATCACGTGCAGGCCATCAAGCATGGCGTATATTATATTTTTCGGTAAGCTGAATACGATAATGTGGTTATCTACAATCCGCCACGAATAGTTCATGACTTTACCAGGGGTTGTAAATGTGGTTTAGAGCTGATGAACACCAGCTCCAGAATACAGTCTGTCTTCGGTTGCTGGGTTATGCATTGTGTGTTAGTCATCAAGCATGGTCCACATATATGTTTTAGTACACTGAACACAATCATCGATATCTATAACTTTTCAGAACAATACTTTTTGTGGGACATCTCCTAGGGCCGCTGCGAGCCTTAATATGGTACCGTGATCTTTCTTTGGAAATAAATTTTTCAATTTTGTCAAACTTGATTTCAGAATTGTGTAGTCTGTGTTCATTTGTTTAGGTTATGTACAGCGGGCAAACCATCAAGTATGGTGTAAATTATATTTTGCGGTGCGCTGAATACGATAATTTGGTTATCTACAATCTGCCACGAATAGTTCATGCCTTTTACAAGGGATTTTAAATGGTTTAGGGTCGATAAACAGGATTTCTAGAATATAGTCTGTCTTCGGTTGTTTGGTTACGCATTGCGTGCTAAGCATCAAGCATGTTCCATATACAATCATCGACATCTACAACTTTTCGGAACTACAGTTTTTGCTGGACCTCTCCCAGGATGGCTGTCAGCCTGAATATGATGGTACGGTGATCTTTTTCTAGAAACCAATTTTTCAAATTTCGCCATGTTATTAATTATTAATGTGTTTTTAAATTCAAGCAAGTGTTTGTGAATTGAAGCGAGTATTTTACGTTACAAATATGCCAAGCGCGGCTGTGTTATATAGAGTCTGACTGGATCATATTATACCGTTTAAATGTGTTTCAGTGGTTATACGTTTGACGAACTTGATTTCCAGAATTGTGTAGTCGGTCTTCATTTGTTAGGTTATGTATCCCGTGCAGGCTAACAAGCATGGCATATATTATGTTTTTCGGTACGCCGATTACGTCAATTTTGTTACCTAACCCGCACGCCTTTCCCAGGGGTTTAAATGTGTTTAGGGTCAATGAAAACGATTTCCAGAATAATGTCTGTTTTGGGTTGTTGGGTTATGCAATGCATACTATGCATCAAGAATTGTCCATATATATGGGTTAGTACACTGAATACAATCATCAAGATCTACAACTTTTCAGAAGACGAAATTTAAAAAATTCGGTTTCTAGAATAAGATCACCGTACAATATTCAGGCTCGCAGCGGCCCTGGGAAAAGTACGACAAAAATTATTGTTCTGACAAGTCGTAGATCTCGATGATCGGATTCAGCGTAACAAAACATATATATAGATCATTTTGATGTCCAGCACGCAATACATAACCCAACAAAAGAAAACAAACTATATTCAGGAAGCGGTGTTAATCGACCCTAAAACACATTAACAACCCCTCGAAAAGGCATGAATTAATATTCGTGGCGGATTGTAGATAACCAAATTGTCGTATTCAACATACCGAAAAATATAATATACAGCATGCTTGACGGTCTGCAAACGATACATAACCTAACAAATGAAGACAAACAACACAATTCCGGAAATCATGTTTGACGAAATTTGAAAAATTTATTTCAAGAAATATATCACCGTACCATGTTCAGGCTCGCAGTGGTCCTGTGAGATTTATCACAAAAAGTATTTTTCTGAAAAGTTGTAGATCCATATGATTGTACTCAGAGTGTACCAAAATATACATGGGGAGCATGCTTATTGCCTAGCAAGCAATGCGCAACCCAACAACCGAACACAGATCATATTCTGGAAATCGTGTTCATCGACCCTAAAACCGCTGAAAACTGCTTGAACTATTCGTGGTTGATTGCAGATAACTAAATTGTCGTATTCAGCCTACCGAAAAATTCAGCCTGCACGCGATACATACCCTAACCAATGAAGACATACTACACAATTCTAGAAATCAATTTGGTCGACCGTAAAACCCCTGAAACCCTTTGTTAAAATCTAAAATAACAGTTATTTAAAGTAACATTTCAGCCTAAAACTCTTTACAGCTTTCAGCGTGCCCAGTTCGCGATTGATCGATGTTTAAATAATAATATGCAAAACCGAGATTACTATCTCCTGGAAAGAGCCAATCCTTAGGCCTATATATTGGCAATAAGGTCGACCCATCGTGAAAGAAAACGAATATTTGCGAAACGAAGGCGAAACAACACAATATTTGGAAACACTAAAGTACGAAAACGGGGAAATGCTGAAACACGAAACTGTCGACAAATCATAGTATTGAGAACTAGAAAAATGTTGAAAGACAGGGAAGTTCTTAAAATGGCAAATATGAACCTTGGAAAGCAAGAAATTCTAGATCCAAAAATTCCCGTTTCCTCAGTGTCCGATTTTCATAAATTTTTATTTTTGCGATTTTCCGTTTTGCTAAGTTCCCGATTTCCCAATTTCTCGTATTCCCCTTCTCCCGATTCACAATTTCCCGTTCACCTGACTTCTCACATTGTACTGGTTGAAAATATGGGAAAAACAAAATATACAAGTTGTGTGTTTAATATATGGGACACACACAATGTAATATAATTTCCGACGGAAAATGGGAAGCCACTAAAGGCATGGGCCGTTACCGCTGTATCATTCAAATTGATAATGCCAGGCCGTTCTCGACACACTAAGCCTCAACTATTTAGCAGCTGATGCTCGGTCCTATAAGCAACCTCAGAGCGTAAAATAGTAACGCATACCGTATGATAAATTCAAGTCGTCCATTGCATGCCATTGTAAGTTTCAGATGTGCGACCCTATAAGGCAGTTAAATCAGGCAGTGCGAAATTAATGTAACACTTCCAATCACGAATTGTCAAGATCTTATAAAGATTTGGCATAAATATATTGAATCTCGAAAGCCCGCGTACAATCCTCATGCGTTAGTCACTACGCTACCACTTCCATGCCCAGCCCTTTCGCAGCCAGTGTCCAGCACAC
>JASANE010005259.1:0-14260 GCA_030248225.1 Trileptium ribeirensis | reverse complement strand
TGGGTCCATGAGCCATGGGCACCATACCCCGGTACCTATAGAACCATGGATCGCAGAGCAAAATCAATACTAGCAAGGAGTTTGCCATGTGATGTGCGAAAACCTCCAAGTGAAACTTTTCAGCCGCCCAGGACATCACAATAAATTTTCTAATTTTGTGTCAAGGAACCACGGGGGTGCTATACTTCAAACCCCATGAATCGCAGCCTTATTCGAAAAACAAAAAAGAGGCATCGGAATTTATCATTTTACTATGAAATAAAACCAGGCAGAGAAAAATTCGAAAGTTAAGATAAAAATAACCTCGCTTCCGTGAAGGGTGCTAAAATGAGCTAAAAAACCTTTATTTTGCTTTCTGACCCCGAACCTTGGGGGCACCATAGCCTCGCACTACGGAACCATAGGTCACAGAGTAGAACCAATACCGCTAATGAGTTTCCCATGCCCTAAAACGCCCAAGTGAAACTTTTCGCCGCCCAGGACGTCAGAACAATAATTTTCAAATTTTGGGTCGAGGTACCATTGGGGTGCTATACCCCCGTTCCTCAAACCCCCTAAATCCTGAACCGCAGCCTTAATCGAAAAACAAAAAAGAGGCATCGGCATATGTCATTTTACTATGAAATACAACCAGGCAGAGCAGAAATTCGAAAATTAAGATAAAAATAACCTTGCTTCCGTGAAGGATGTTAAAATGAGGTGAAAACCTTCATTTTGACCTCTGGCCCCGAACCACGGGGCGTCATACCCCCGTACCCATGGAACCATTGGTCAAAGAGCAAAACCAGCATCGGCAATGAGTTTCCCATGCTCGAAAACCCCCAGGTGAAACTCATCAACTACCCAAGACTTCTGAACAAATTTTCAAATTTTGGGTCGAAATACCATTGTGACGCCATACCCCCGTACCTCAAACTCCATAAATACAGAACCGGAGCCTTAATCGAAAAACAATCATTTTATATGAAATAAAACCACCCAGAAAAAATTCGAAAGTTACGATAAAAGTAATCCTTCGCCGGTTCGAATGAGCCCAAGATCATGAAACTCGGTTAAGTCATTCCCGAGTTATGGCCGCTCACACACACAGACGGAATTTAAATGATTTCACCCGTGCAACACACAATCTTTACGTTTCACTACGTTCTGATAATATCCGACGAAAACAAGTTATGTCATCGCGTTCGAAGTCAAGCACCATGGATCAGAGTTTTTCGATGTCCAATTCAAGCCAGCTAATCGTGTGGACGGACAAGGCAGAAATCAAACTTTAATCGTATATTATGTACCAGTGCAGTCAAACACATTACGTAATACGATTCTTCAATGATAACTCCAGTTAAATATGTTGAATGTTGAACACTTTTTTGAGCATTTAAGTATTTAGTAGGCGCTCTCTTACTATTTTATTGCATAGCATCTACATAAACATCAGTAGTATTGTATATTAAAAAGCATGCGCTGCGCGTAGAAAGTAACTGCATGCATACAATGTCTAATAGTTAGTCATTCAGTATTTTCTTGGTTTTTAAACGAACATAGTTTTTTCCACAAAACACAGTGGCGCTGGCTAGGTTTCCGACAAGAGTGTAAAAATCAGCTTAATATGGTCGTATACTACTCCTAAAAACTATATCAAAGTTGGTAGATTCCTCATTATTACTTCGTGTAAATCTCATAAAATATTATAGATGATTTTGATATTATAATCTATGCAGCGTATCCAAAATAATTCTGAGAATCTTCCAGCAAAATGAGAGAGAAAAAGCAATTTCGCGCTTATAATTTAGGAATATTATTGATTTCGTCCCACTTGGTCAGGGTAACGTTTTTATTAATTTAACAAAATCATTTTTAAAACTTTAACAAAACATAAATAAGACACACTTACGTTTACGAGTATCATCATATTTAATTCTTGGCATGCAATGAGACAAAAATTTAAGGAACGAAAATTTTTCTTCGTCGAACACAGCTTGAAGAACCAAGTCTTGCACTGACTTCTCCTTGATTACTGAAATAAATTTAAGTGGATCATTTCGCAGTGACCACCATAAAATGGATAATTTGAATGGAATCAGGATAGTGAACTAAGTTTCCTGAGATTTGTAGCTCTCAAGCGCCAATTTTTCTAACGATCTCTATCGCGAACAACTATTCGCTTGATTGATTTTCAAAAATAACTTATTCGTTTGTGTCAGAATCCAATTTACGTCTAGTTTATGCTAGCGCTGCACCAATGGTTTCCTACGCAGATTACCACAAAGCTAACACTAATTTTAAATAGCGGCCATTTGATGTGCGCCGACATTATGTTATTATAAATTTTCTAATAGACGACCAATCAAAAACGAGTCGCTTCACATGGAAACAGAATCTTCGCATCGAGTGCTACAACTTTGCTTATATACCTGGACGAGGTTGTACAGACCAAATATTTTTACACTTTGTTCGATAACTGAAAATCGAAACAAGTACAGCCCGTCAACAATCGTCGCGTTCCTCGACTTCTTCGCTGCGTTCGATAGCACGTACCGTACAACACAATGGTTCATGCTCCGTCATTATGGTGTGCCCGATAAACTCGTCGACTGTTTGTATCGCTATATGCGAATACCAAAAGCCGCGTTCGTATATTTATTTCGGCTACTGAACCGTTTGAGATCATATCACACGTGAGCAAGGCGCGATACCCTGACTAATTCCGTTCTATTAAATCATCCATTACATTCTGGATTCAGGCATAAGACAGGTCAATATTTCAGGCGTCGAGCTTGGAAATAGGTATAACAGAAACGGTAAAAAATAACACATCTAATCTATTAATCAGAACTAATCCGTTTTTACCATCGTGGATTGAGTTATGTAGTAGTGTTCAGCCAAATAGTATTTGTCATAATATGCATGGACTAAATAAATTTTGCGTCGAAGATAATGCGAGAACTGTTGCAAGATGTGTGAAGAAAAAAATAAAATTGGTTCTGGAATCAAGTTCAAACCTGAATCAATTCTATTCCCAGTTGATTCCAAAAAGAAGCTAAGGGAAGGAATAGAGAAATATGACAAAAATGTTTTCATTTACTGCTTGTTTGCACATCGTCTGACCTTAACTTCTTAGGTTTTATTTTTGGCAGATACTTACAAACTGAAATCTGTAAATAAAATCCAACGCATACGATATCGAATAAAATTCGTTAAATTATTCTTAAAAACTTTTATATTCACGGGTTTTAATATTAACGCATAAATTACTCGGAAACGATTCATTTTTGTTTAACGAAAACGACAGAATTCAAACGAATCTTCGCTCGATTTTTGAGCACTCAATTTATTCTGATTGTAACGGTATGCAGAAAGGTGACGTATAACAAACCCATGACGAAAATTTAGAAAAAGTACTGTAATTGATAACGAGTACTCCTGTTTGCTCGACATTAACAATATACACAATGGTTTGGAATACCTCAAATATTGCTAACTTTTGGCTCTTTGAACAGTAAGTTGCGTGAACTAACTAAACTGAATATCAAACAAACTGCTCGTCTAATACTGTGACTCAATATTCCAATGAATTTTCGTACTTTCTACGCACCAATTTTTCGACAACCAAACTTAGGGGTGTGTCACTCTAAAAGTCTTCGACAAATATATTACCGCTGTGTTTTGCTTTGGTCAGAAATGACAAATAATTTGGAAGACAAATAATTTAATTAGTTTTGAGTGTATGTAGTGAGAGGAACGACTGTAGCGATGAATTGGCACTGGCCATACTGGTAAATTTCGACGGTGTCGGTTTCTGGGTTTTTTAGGGTAGCATAATTTCGGCTGGGCGGGCTGACTCGCGCGATAGATCAATTGAAAGATTGATATCTATTTTGTCCTTTAGTTTAAACGCTAAGCTCGATACCAACATATTTCCCCGAAAAACGGCCAAGGGGGTTCGGGTCGGGTCGCGGATGTGCCGATAAAATCAGGTTACTTATTGAACTAGAAAACCGGTGTAAATATCTTTGTCAAATTGGGTTCATTTTGCAGAACAAATAAGCCTCTATTTATGTCAGTATATTTTTTCTTTTTCTGGGCTTTGTTCTTAAATTTGACCAGGGGCCATGAACTGGAGTGGGGAGGGGCTGATTCATTTTGCCTGGGAGCATTTTTCTAAGAAAAAACAGCTAAACATCATATCGAAAACGCTTTTGATGAAGAAAGAAACCGAGTTTAAAGCAAATTTTAACATAATTTATGAATTTTTTCAGTTCAACACGGAATTTTGGTCAAACTTTAAGTCGTTTGAAGATGTTTTTACCGAACGGAACCGAACGAAAGAACTTTGCCAAGAGGCGTTGAACCGAGGAATCCCAAAATTTTGCCAGGGGCAATCACGGAATACACGAAAATGGTAGTATCTCTGCAATTGATTGAGCTGTATATTTTCTCATTTTGTAGAGCAATTCACCCTCTATATAGGTGCCGATAGTATGCTAGTATTCTCCTTACTTGCGCTACAGGAGTGGGTTAAAAAATGGGTTTTAAATGGGCCGATGGGACCTAAAGATACACTAAAACGGTACATATCACGACCACTCGAGCTGTATAAGTGTATTGGTCTGATTTTGTAGAGCAATCCATCATCTATGTAGCTGTAATTTGTGTGCTGCTAGAACCGTAAATACTTGAACTGCAAGCTTGGGGAAATAAGGGTTTTTAATAAGCCTATGGAAGCCAAAATACATAAAAAATGATAATATCTCTTCAACCGTTAGACCTATATTTAGGTGTTTTGGCATCATTTTGTAGAGAAATTCAATCTGTATATACTTGCAAATCCGTATATTTTCTCAACTATTCGCGCAACGTGGCTGATATTTGGTGGCTCATTTTGTAATTAAATGCTCAATATAGCTTTGGAATTACATATTCAACACGCAGAATTCACGACATTGGCTATAAGACAAGCTATTAGTTGTTAAAAACTGAAAAATGCAGCAGAAATAACTGTGTAGCAGAAATAATCACTGATAAAAATTTAAATATTACATTTGTCCGCCACAATCTTTGGTGATTCTATGGATTTCCGGTGTTTTGTTGGTTTGGGGGTTTTTGTTTTTGTTTTTTTTTTTGGGGTGGGTTGTTTTTTTTTTTTTTTTTTGTTGTTTTTTTGTTTTTTGGTTTTTTTGGTTTTGTGTTTTTTTTGTTTGTTGTTGGTTGTGTTGTGTGTGGGGTTTGTTTGTTTTTTGGTTTTGTTTTGCATACGTTACAATCAGAATAAATTGAGTGCTCAAAAATCGAGGAAGATTCGTTTGAATTCTGTCGTTTTCGTTAAACAAAAATGAATCGTTTAATTTATGCGTTAATATTAAAACCGTGAATATAAAAGTTTTTAAGAATAATTTAACGAATTTTATTCGATATCGTATGCGTTGGATTTTATTTACAGATTTCAGTTTGTAAGTATCTGCAAAAATAAAACTAAGAAGTTAAGGTCAGAGATGTGCAAACAAGCAGTAAATGAAAACATTTTGTCATATTTCTCTATTCCTTCCCTTAGCTTCTTTTTGGAATCAACTGGGAATAGAATTGATTCAGGTTTGAACTTGATTCCAAAACAATTTTATTTTTTCTTCACACATCTTGCAACAGTTCTCGCATTATCTTCGACGCAAAATTTATTTTAGTCATGCATATTATGACAAATACTATTTGGCTGAACACTATCATAACTCAATCACGATGGTAAAAACGGATTAGTTTGATTAATAGATTAGATGTGTTATTTTTTACCGTTTCTGTTATACTATTTCCAAGTTCGACGCTGAAATATTGACTGTCTTATGCTAAATCAGAATGTAATGGATGATTTAATAGAACGGAATTAGTCAGGGTATCGCGCTTGCTCACGTGTGATATGATCTCAAACGGTTCAGTAGCGAAATAAATATACGAACGCGGCTTTTGGCGGTATTCCATATAGCGATACAAACAGTCGACGAGTTTATCGGGCACACCATAATGACGGAGCATGAACATTGTGTTGTACGGTACGTGCTATCGAACGCACGAAGAAGTCGAGGAACGGAGATTGTTGACGGGCTGTACTTGTTTCGATTTTCGTCTCGAACAAAGTGTAAAAATATTTGGTCTGTACAACTCGTCAGGTATATAAGCGAAGTTGTAGCGTTCGATAAAAATTATTTTCATGTGAAGCGACTATTCGTTTTTGATTGGTCAGAAATGACAAATAATTTGGAAGACAAATAATTTAATTAGTTTTGAGTGTATGTAGTCGAGGGAACGACTGTAGGATGAATTGGCACTGGCCATACTGGTAAATTTGAGGTGTGGTTTCTGGGTTTTTTCAGGTAGCATAATTTCGGCTGGGCGGGCTAGCTCGCGCGATAGATCAATTGAAAGATTGATATCTATTTTGTCCTTTAGTTTAAACGCTAAGTCGATACAACATATTTCCCCGAAAAACGGCAAGGGGGTTCGGGTCGGGTCGCAGATATCCCGATAAAATCAGGTTACTTATTGAACTTGGACGGTGTAAATATTTTTGTCAAATTGGGTTCATTTTGCAGAACAAATAAGCTCTATTTATGTCAGTATATTTTTCTTTTTCTGGGCTTTGTTCTTAAATTTGACAGGGGCATGAACTGGAGTGGGGAGGGGCTGATTCATTTTGCCTGGGAGCATTTTTCTAAGAAAAAACAGCTAAACATCATATCGAAAACGCTTTTGATGAAGAAAGAAACCGAGTTTAAATCAAATTTTAACATAATTTATGAATTTTTTCAGTTCAACACGGAATTTTGGTCAAACTTTAAGTCGTTTGAAGATGTTTTTTACAGAACGGAACGAACGAAAGAACTTTGCAAGAGCATTGAACCGAGGAATCCGAAAAATTTTGCAGGGGCAATCACGGAATACACGAAAATGGTAGTATCTCTGCAATTGATTGAGCTGTATATTTTCTCATTTTGTAGAGCAATTCACCCTCTATATAGGTGCCGATAGTATGCTAGTATTCTCCTTACTTGCGCTACAGGAGTGGGTTAAAAAATGGGTTTTAAATGGGCCGATGGGACCTAAAGATACACTAAAACGGTACATATCACGACCACTCGAGCTGTATAGTGTATTACCTGTGATATCTGAAGCGAATCCTCATATATGTAGCTGTATTTGTGTGTGCTAGAACCGTAAATCTTGAACTAGAGCTGGGGAAAATAAGGGTTTTTAATAAGCCTATGAAGCCAAAATACATAAAAAATGATAATATCTCTTCACCGTTAAGCTATTTTAGGTGTTTTGGCTCTTTTTTTAGAGAAATTCAATCTGTATATCTTGCAAACCGTTGTTTTTCACCTCGCGCACGTGGCTGATTTTGGTGGCTGTTTTGTAATTAAATGCTCAATATAGCTTTGGAATCATTTCAACCGCAGAATTCCGCATTGGCTAAAGCAAGCTTTAGTTGTAAACTGAAAATGCAGCAGAAAACTGTGTAGCAGAAAATCTGATGAACTTGATGCATTTGTCCGCCACAATCTTTGGTGATTCTATGGATTTCCCTAATTCCGCACTTTGGATAAGACGATTAGCTGCAGCAGGACTTCCAGACTTGGCGACTTCCAGAAGAAATGGATAATTGTTGTTTTCAATGCCAACTTCTGAAAAAGCGTTTATCGAGTTCACGTGATCGCCATCACACAAATAATAAACCGTAATTACAAGTAGGTACGCGTATTTTAACTGCGTCATGAACAATATCATTTTATTAATCTGAACCTCGCCGCACTTCACAATGCAGTTATTGCTAGAAATATATGAAAATCCGTCGCGAAAAGATTCTCGAATAGTGTGCGATAAAATCGCTAATATTCCGTCAGCAGCTACGAGTTATTTGCTTTAATTTTTTGTTTTCAGTTTTCAGGCATGTTAAGTGATCTTCTTCGAACTTGTTCACAAGTTAGAAATGTTCGCGTAAAAACCTGTTAACCTTCTTATAGCATATACATAAAACATAAACATGATCACTTTCAACATCGTTAAAGATGTTAAATCTCATCTTAAAC
Source organism: Trileptium ribeirensis (assembly GCA_030248225.1). Taxonomy (NCBI): domain Eukaryota; kingdom Metazoa; phylum Nematoda; class Enoplea; order Enoplida; family Thoracostomopsidae; genus Trileptium; species Trileptium ribeirensis. The sequence goes on along the minus strand of JASANE010005259.1, from coordinate 6,188 downwards.
GTATCTAAATTTTCAATGTCAAAATTCAGAGACGACAGCTTTACAACACTGAAAACACAATTTCAAGACAAGCTGCACGTTAAACGGTCTTACACAATAATAACTCAAATCCTGACCAATTTATGTCTAAGGCTCTCCAAACAGAATGCTTTACACCGATAATGTACAGTACTCGCCAAAAATGACCGTCGCATTTCGAGCGAGTCTCGAGCGAGTCGCGAGCGAGTGGCTCGCTCGAGATTTCGCAACTATTTAAATTAATAGAAAATTCTATTTTTAGAACAAATTTATTTCGAGCGAGTCGCGAGCGAGTCTCGAGCGAGTCGCGAGCGAGTGTCGAGCGAGTCGCGAGCGAGCGACAGTCATTTTTGGCGGGTACTGTATCTTCGTCAGATTTAAAAAAAACGAAAAACCATTAGTTTGTTGATTACAACAAGATAACTCCTATAATTTTATAAATATCTTCAACGGGATGGCAAAATGTATTATATCAATACAAGTGATGGAAATATTTTAATCCAGTAAGTACAATAAGACACATTTCATGCAATCCGCATTAATGCATCTTGGTTAACATTTCAACTAGCAACATGAAGAAATGTTAATACAAACAGGTAAATAATTCCAAAACATAATTTCAGCACAATAGTATAATATCATAATATCGTTAGAAGTTGGCATCAGTAAGTAAGATATATCAAACTTAAACGATAAAAATAAATAAAATAAATATTTTTATTTTATATTCACAAGCTGTCGTGACCCGGTGTTAAAAATAACTTTGTTATCATAACAATTTTCATAGATTCCGAAGCCAAGAATCATTACCAGGACCCGAGGATGTCCTGAAATGTGTGATATTTATCAGATTTCAATTGCTGCCATGCGCGGTAACGTGGCAGTGGATTAATACAATAATTAAAATCTTGGAATGGGCTTAAATTTTGCGGTCCACAAGCAAGACTGGAGTAAGTCGCGCTTGAATTGGAAAGAGAATTCACAGCGACATACCGAAGAAGGAGAATATGTAGTGTGTCACCTTCTTCACGAATGTGCGAAATTCGCTTAATTAATCAATTACAGTTGCGGACAGAAATAAATTGCAATCGAAAACGATCGAAATCGTAATCGATCGAAAATTCGTTTAACTGCAATCGATCGAAATTTCGTTTAATCGAAAGTAATTGAAATTTTACAAATTTGAAATTTATCTGCGTGAAAATCGAAAACGATCAATATCGAAATCGGTCGAAATTTCGTGTAATCGAAATCGATCGAAATTTCGTTTAACCAAAGTGGATCGAAATTTCTATCAATTAATTTGCACTTATTTCTGGCCGTGAATGTAGTAGTAGCTTAACTAATCAATTATAGTTACCTAGGTAATCACTGTTGCTCGATCTGGCTCGTACATGTCCAGTCGGAGGCGTTTCCAATGGTGGCACAACGGATGCTGACATAATGCTCCCGACAATAGGTTGACTAGGCTTGGCATGGATCTGTGCTACCCGGGGGGAATTTGCAGCATTCTTATCCGTCAAGTTTCGAAATACCCATAAACGCCTGACGCCCGAGGGCATGGATGCTGAACGACGTCGAAACGAATGATATCTGAGGCAAAAAACTTAACTTACACCAAGACAAACCAAGAAAATTAAAATATTTATTATTAACCTTTTGATGATATTTATAACATAAACTTTAAATGCTTCGATAGAAAAACTCACTGTAATCCTGAAAACCATTTGCATATACAACCGAAAATATTTCGAGATAAAGAAATCATTAAATTTGGCACAAATATTTCAATGATTAAAAACCGTATTATATTAAGATCTGGAGGCATATATACTTTACGATGCATATAACTAACCATAATCTACTGTGGTTTTACAAGAAAAGTACATACGTGTGGGTTACAATATTTCAAAGCAAAATTTTTTTCGAAATTTAGAGCTTGTGCAAAATATTTTAGACAAAATTTTTTTCTTTTCAATCAAGTTTCTACCGAGCAGCGGCTTAACAACAATACAGCAGCTTTGAAGCCTAATAACTGAAAACGTGCTACGTTTAAATCAAGAAATAGGGTGGAGTACCATGTTTAAAGATTTTCTATCATATCTAGTGGGTTGGCTGCATTGATGAAACCCATCGTTATTGGGACAAGCATTAGGCTATCTTATGCAAAAGATTGGCTTATATAGCACTGCATTATCTTCATTCGTTCCGTTAATAATAATATTTGAAAAGAAATTATTCAAAGTACGAACATACACTAATCAGCATAAAAAACATTATATGTGTGCTCACTTCGCTAATCTCTGTGCAAAAACTGTGTAATTCATGTATGGCACCCACATCTGAGCGTTACCGAGCTATCATAGAACAATGCATTTTTTCATAATCAGCTTACCCAGCGAAGTCCTCTGCATCTTCTTCACCGACATGCGCAGCGTCTGCTGCAGTGATAGCATTTATACGATTTTCATTTCCAGCACTCATCACCGAATCTGTCATTTGAAGCCCGGCAGCGTCGAAATCGCTAACGTTACTAATTGCATACGCAGGTAAAGCGTAGTAAGAAGACTGGTCGCAACGACTGTCAAATCGATAGCGATTAAAGGACTTCATAAATTCCGCCACCGAAGAACTAGTTGTTAGACGTGGTTGTCGTTGTTGTCCGGTATTTAGTATAGCAGCAGCAGCTGCAGCCGTGGACGACGCCGACAGCGCAGAAACTGAGCCAAGAGAATTAACATGACGTCTCGGTCTCTGAGCATTCTCATCTGCACTATTAGTAGTACAAATACCGCTGTCAACAATTCTTCTGTTTGGCAGCGTTGTCAAATGCGGTAATTCCGCAATTGTCGATTCCTAAAATAAGCAATTCACATGGCAGGCAGTAGGAAACAAAGTGTTTATAGTGCAGTACCAGCCAAAAATGACAGTCCTTTTTCGAGCGAGCAAGTCGCGAGTGAGTGGCTCGCTCGAGATTCCGAAACTATCTAAATTAATAGTAAATTCTATTTTTAGAACCAATTTATTTCGAGCGGTCTCGAGTGAGTCGCGAGCGTGTCTCGAGCCAATGGCGAGCGAGCAAGTCATTTTTAGCGGATACGTTACTACGCTCCCCCGACTGAGCCATTGGTACTTATTGTATGAAATGAATATGATAACGCCCGCTGTATAGAACAGAACACTGTAGATGTACGTTTCCTCAACTTTTGGGACCGTTTGCGGTCCTGAGCGGTACTTGGAGGCACATTCCACGACAGGGGCATCTCAACCTCTTCAAAAGTGGACTGAGCTGATCGTTTACCCCATCAGTTCATTTTTTCAGATTTGTCTGTAAAAAGTGATGTGACGGCTAACCACACTGCCCCCTCTTGTGACAGTCCTGCTTCATGGTGAATGCATGACCTTATTCAAAAAATGCCTTTTTGTGTTGCCTAAACCTAATAATTATACTCAGATTGTTTTTACATTATGCATTTTACTGTTTGCATTACAATAAGCCGTTACGTCGAATAACAAGCATACAGCGGCACCGTTGGCAGTGTGTCCGCCACTATCATGGGCCGATTTTTCAGGATTTTACAGGACAATTTGGACTATGTTGGGATATTGTCATTTTCGTGTAGTTCTAATCTTCCAGGCCATTCAGAAACCTATTTTGACCCAATCCCGCAGTGTAAATAATAATGACAACACCGCTATCTCATATATCTAGCTATATAACGGATGAATAATTGCTCTTCGAAATGAACCCAATATCACACACATGTATATATAGGTTAAGGAGCTATTGCCAATCTTGTCGTAATCAACACGATATGGTTATAAACAGATTTCCTGTCACCCCATACTGTCGACACAGTAGGGAACTTTGTTACTACTTAACTTCTAGTTTGTGCTGACTTACATAAAATGCAATTACATACAATGCGCTTGCATGATGCATGAAATAGCAGCAAGAAACACCTGTCGTACATACTACTGTGAGTTTTGGTTAAAAGTTCCTGCTTCGAAGCCATATTGAACCTTTCTGAGTAAACCTCATTCTGATTTACTATCAAGTCAAGAGAGTCTGCATTAGGGATCCGTTTCCGCTTCGTCCCGTCCAATTCGGTCGACCCATTCACATGTCAAGGGTGGTCCCACAAACAATGCTAATTTTTTCTGCCGTATAGCGCATAAAATCACCTCAAATACGAGTTCTTTTTCTTGTGCCATTAGCAAGTGGTTTAGTCGATGCTATCACATTCACCAGTTGCATACATATTTTGTTCTTTTACAATACGTGCAAACTAATATATCCAATTTTTCTTTGAGTTCTGTAGCTTCCAAATCATTTTCAAAATCTATTGCCATTCATTTAGTCTTATATTTTAATTTTGCCATTTCCGACAATGATCTTAATCTTATGAGTTTTATGTAATTCTGAATGTTAACGAGACCATATTGCTCTATAGTAAGTCTCATATATATATATTAATAATTTGCAAGCATTTACGAAATTTTCATGTTAACGCAAATTAATTCTGAAAAAGAAACTGTGCTGTTATAACATGACAGCATTTTTTGCAACATAATATTTACGTTGTGTTGTTAGTGAAGACAACATATACAACGAAATGCACATACAGCGTTTATCTATATAACCACTGGCGCAATATTTACAGCATTTATTCTCATTCGCAAATGATCAAGCAAATAATGTTATAGTTTTTGATTTTAAGGACAAATGAAACGTGTGCTACCTAAGCGTAAGAAATAAGTTCCTTAAAATGAGCCTATTTAGAAGTAGCAAAACATTGCAAGACAATATAACCTTCTATGATGGTAAATCCGCTGCTCACCGAACATACTGGGAACCAAAGAAACAACAGCAACGGATTTTATGTACATACCTTTTTGGGAAATGAAGTGAAAAAATTAACTCTAATTAAATATACATTATTTGTTCAAATTATCTGTGCCTGTCAGCCCATTGGCCCGTGCGTAGCATCTAGAATCTTGCATATAATTAGCGCATTTAAGCTAAAATAGACGGTTAACATTGAAATACCGCATCTATTTGTAAAGTTGCAGTTCCTATTTTCCTGCCAATATAATTCGATTTTTCTCAAAATTTTAACAAAGTTCAGAGGAGTCCCAATAAATAAGGTGGATGTGAAGGTCAAAAATCACCCTTGGCGCAGTTTTTTCTACTTAATTTTAGCACCAATAAATAGCAAAATTTCGGCGTTTTCTAATTATTTACACATAGAAATCTAAATAATGGTATTTGTGTTACATGCGTTCTTTCCATGTGAAATAAACAACTCCTTTAACCACTCGTAATTTTTCTTGAAAGTTGGGATTGGAAAATATCAAACCCCTGCGACTTTTAGGCCACTAAATAAATATATAAAAGCTCCTAGGGTTTTATAATATAATACATATCCAAATTTATAATCATTATCGTCAAAGTATTTTTGAGTTATAATATAATAATTTGATTTTACTCAAATTCGATGTTGGAGTTATTGGAACGTTTTAAGAGAATAGTACTGCCATGTGTGTAAAATTAGATGCATTCCAATGTTCCAAAAAAATTCAAACCTTATTGCAACTAACGACCTGTTAAAATAAACTTTTGTATAAATAGACGTAAAATAATCTGTTGAAATTAAAACTGTTAAAATATATAAGAAAATTTGTTATATGTCGTAGCAACAGTATTATGTTCGTCGTGTTAAGAAGACGATCCGCTTATATGGTTTTGTTAGCAACATCGCGTAAGTTTTAAATTCTTACGATATTTGTTTATGTAAAATGTGACTGGTAAAAATTAATTATTGCAATACAAGTACCATAAAAAATTTAACTTATTTAAAGCTACACAAAATTTCTGTAGCAGATTTTAATGAAATGGTTAGAACATGTATATCAACATTTTCAAAGGTTGCAACACATGCTGAGTTACTTTTATAAAAGTTACTCAACCTATGTAGCAGTCTTTTCTTAAATGTGACATAATTTGTGCAGCAGTTTTTCTAAATCTGCGACAGCATCTGTAGCAGATTTTCAAAAAGCAATACAATTTTTGTTGGATTTTTTTTTTTAAATTGACACAGTTTCTGCAACAGCATTTCTAAAAGAGCCACAGTTTATGTAACAGATTTTCTACAAGTGGCATAATTTCT
>JASANE010005258.1:0-11674 GCA_030248225.1 Trileptium ribeirensis | reverse complement strand
CATATTTCAGTCACTCAAGATGCACATTCTGTATGTGCACCACAAAATATCCGGAATGAAAACAATAAATTTAAAAATTGTGTCCGTGTTCCAAAATATTATGCACTGAGCTTATATTTATAGCACATGCATTACACGACCATTCACAATGATCACAGCTGGGGTTACCAAAGCTTTCGTTGGGATTACGCAAATCCCTGTACTGCAAGCAGATAGAACATGATAATGCGATGACATTTTGGGTCCATCGCTTGACTTGAATTTGAAACGGCCAGACTCGGACCGTCTGCTAACTCTAACATGTTCAATACGTCACACGAAAACAAGAACAAATTCAGTACATTAAACTAAAGTTAAACAGTATTCGAAGTTTTATTCACGCATTCAAAATCAAACAGCATCAACTAAAGTGTGCGACGGGTTTTATAATTACAAAAAGCGTCAGGATATACATAAATTAGCACACTTTAAAGCGCAATGCTGTATTTAAGATTGAGTCCACTAAATAAATGACTGATGATTTGACAAATTTCGATACAACGCCAAGAAGTCAGAACGGTAAAATCAATACTTCAACTTTTGCAATTTATAAAAATATTAATTTTAGTCAGCGACGTAGCCAGAAATTGAATTTGGGGGGGGGTTGCAGATAAGTCACGGCTGGCTAGTTGTCCAACGCAGAAGGCGAATTCTCGTTTTTTACGTATCAACTTAAAAAAATTATTTGTTCGCGAATAATTCCCAACGGCTAGCGTGTAAAATTGCCGAAGGCGCGAAAATTTTCAAGTTTTTTACGTCTAAACTTCAGAAAATGTAGTCTTGTGAAATTGCGACTGGTTTACTGGTAAAACAGAGCTACGCACCGCAGGCGCAATGATTTCCACGTTTTTACGTTTAAACTTCAAAATTTTGGTCTCATATGGATAATGCCCCACTGTTTGGTTGTAAAACATATGTATGCGCCGAAGAGGAGATTTTTTTACGCCTCAACTTCTGAAAATTTAGCTCACAAAAAGTCTGGTGAGGTGGCGATACATGCCCACCGCCCTGGCTATGTCTATGATGATAGTGTTTCTATGTAGACATATCTGCAAGAATCAGCCCTTTACACATGAAGACAATAATTGTTCAGCGAGATAATAATTGTGCAACTAAACTTGGAATATTATGTTACTTGCGTTACGGCTGAAGAGATGAGACGTTATCAAAAAGAGCAGTGGTGTTACTGCGAAAATGTTAGTTCGCGACGCTGGAACCAAATGCAAACAGAAACACGATTTGTTCAGGCTTCTTTATAGAATCGACTTTTATCGTGGCGACATTGTTTGTTGTGTTGCTTCAAAAATTGCGCACTTATCGAAACCCGTTTTTTCGTATCCTGAAATGGGGAAAATGACAGTCGTACCAACGCTTCAAGGGTATCATTTTTTGCGACCTAAATAAATTAATACAAACATCTTATATTCATATTTCCAGAAATGAAATCGAGTAGTATTTGATCTATTATGCGCGAGTAAATTAAAAATGACAACGGCAATCATCCTATTTTGCATTTTTGAATAAAATTTGTTACGGAACGCTTATTGGTCAATTGAAATTCGGCGTAAAACTGTTCGCGAACACAGTGCTCGCGACTGAAATCTAACCATTTTGTGTTCGCGAAAATTGAAGTAAAATTACCCAAACATTTGAGAACGAAAATTGGTCGATTTGATTGTGACGTCACTTTTGCATTAAATTTGTTCGCGAACACTGTATAATCCAAATTTAAATGAAAATACATTAGGGAACAGGATTTCTGCAAACTGAAATCGCTAAAATTCTGTTCGAACACAAGGTCTAATTTCTGGCCCTTGAATTTGATTTGCCAATTTTCGGTTAGCGAAAAACCAAATGAAATTAAGGCTGGTTTCCGTAACAAGGGTTTGCGATTCGATATTCTAATAACAGAATAGGATGGTTGGCGGGGTCACCTTAACTTTCACGCATTAGCAGAGTTACGAGAATACTGACACGACATTTCAACAATAACATCCGGATTTATTATCGCCACATGTTAAAATCCGTCAAGGTCACAGCTGTAACGCACACCGAAATTCTTTGCTGATATGAGAGGAAAGAATACAGTCAACGATATAGAATTGTATTATATGCCAAAATGGCTAATGCGTTTCTAGGGTATATAAACATAACACATATGCACTAAGCATAGCTAACTATTGTTTCCAACACGAAAATCTTATGTTGTACACATTAAAAGCTAGACCCGAATGCATATGTGCGCGCGTGCAAGAACTTTTCAGCTGCGATAACGAAGCAACGTGAATTAGAGGTTTTTTCAACGCAGCTAGATTTGTATACGCGGACTAAGATAATTTTGGGTTCTTTTATATTATCCCTCAGCCCGAGTTTGAGCAAAAATGGTCATATTTTGGAAATTTTGCACAATCCTATTTTTGTGCTCTTCGAGATCTCCCCTGACTATTTTACCAAAAAAATAGAATTTTTTAAATTTTCGATTTTTTCGGGTCTCAAGGGTCCCCCTCGGGAACCCAAAAAATTTTTCTTAAAAATTAGATTTTTACACATTCGGCGCGGCTTGACGAGCTGAATCGAATAGTGATATTATTAATGGGATCCAGCAACCAGATCCTAAGTTATGGCCAAAACTATCGGAAGCTGAGGTGGGTTTTTGCGGCAATCTCGATGCGTTGCTTTACTTCGTCGATCATGTTATGTATCAAAGCCAGTTGAAAAGTCCGTCGTGTCGATGTGAAAGAAGCGCACAAGGCACGTTGTTTGTGCACTACTACGCTAAAATCAATGGATTGTATCCGGTTCTTAAAGGTGAGGTCATGTTATTTATACAACGATCGGTGTTAAAACAGTTTTTGGCCATAACTTAGGATGCTCTTATCGGATCCCGTTAAAAATAACACCATTACACTCTGCTCGTCAAGCCGCATCGAATGGTGGGTGAAAATCCAATTTTTAAGAAAAAATTTTGGGTTCCCAAGAGGGACCCTTGGGACCCGAAAAAATCTAAAATTTTAAAAATTCAATTTTTTGGTCGAAATGATCAGAAGATGTCTCGGGATCACAAAATACCAAAATTTCCAGAATCTGACCGTTTTTGAGCAAATGCGGGCTGGGGGAGGGGGATAATGGAAAAGAACCAATTTTTGTAGGCACAGAAAAGTAAACTAATATCGGTGTCTTTGAAAAATATATCATTTCAAAACTATTATAAGAAACAATGTAGTTAACTTCATAATAGTATATTATATACCAGCAGCTCTCAATGCCTAGCTTACACAACGGAGAACGCGATACACCTTTTCGTAGCACACTATTCTTCAAGCCAGTTACTCAAAAAAGAGCGCTGCCAACAGTTTAACCGGTTATGATAAAATGTAAAATTGATCAATCCATAGTTATCACGCAGTTTTGAGACCATCAGGACGTTTTGGGCAGTCTCCTTAGAAAACCATACAATCTTTTAAATAGCGCCGAATAATAAGATTAATCTAGTTCATCCGACAGAGGCCACTAACTGGAACCACTAAGTTTTCTGTCCATCGTGCACTAGAATGATCATTGAGTTACAGACAGCGTCTGCTAAACAGAATCACCTAGTCGTTCACAATATAGCGCCATGTTAAGCATGATGAAAAGTATAGTGAAAAAATATAAACTGCACACTGGTTCAAATTTCGGCCCTGCATTTAGCCGACACACGAAACCCGCAACACAAGAGATGGATTAAACAATTTGATCCAACGGCGCGTGTTGTGGAATTTCACGATGTGGATCGAAACAATAAAATAATTTGGTTCACGGGTGCAGATGATGCTTTCGTGTTAAAAATCTGCACAGCTGAGGGATACTGCAGCCGCACAAATCAGTGATGCTACCTAAGCAAATTTTTCGGTCAAGACCGAGCCCCGATCTATGGTCTGGACGGACTAAGCAAAAAACTATTTTGAATTATTTGAGTTATTAACAAGCATAATATCATTTGTACATCAGTGAACAAAAATTGCTAAGGATTATTTTTGACTCACGTCATGATTACATTAATCTTATCTTAACCGCGAGCGGATTTTCTCTCAGAGACTAGACATACAACACAAATGTTAAATATGCGAAAGAAAATGAAAAGTATGTACTTAGATAGCAGTCGAAAAAATTACAGTAAAAAACCGCCCGCCACACAGCCATCTGGGAACATTATAGCAGAACCACCATTCATGTCAGAAACTTCTGGATCCGTCACTGGTCGTAAGATATGCTAAGAAATTTCAAAGCAACTCTGAGTACCAAATTTTATTGTTGAACACATTTGTGAACGTACAGTTTTGGTAATCAAAATTGAGGCGGTCCGGACCTGTGATGGTAAATTTTAAAGTCGGCCTGGTCTGAGGACACCACTAGTACAGACCCATATATTTGAAAATCCAAAAAAATAGTTTTAGATTATATGAAGAGAGCGGAAAAAGGTGTGTTACTACGCATCACAGGTTTTGCCAATGGGCAATTATACTAGATAAAAACATATGTTCCAGGGAGGCACGCAAAGAGATCGGCCATTGAATTCCGAGTGTGAACGAAGAATTCTTATCTTACAAGGAAAATTTAGGTGTGTCAGTATGCATGTTTCTCTAGTGGCATTCATAACTCATATTTGCAACATTCCGTCGTGCTGCGCCATAACTCATACAAAATTTGAAATTTTGCGCCATACAGACACGTAAACAGATTCCGACTTCTTGCGAAGTAAAAAAGTCTGAAATAGACTCTGGTCCTGCAAAACATTTTCTTGGCCATATATCGAACACTGTAGATGTCAAAACTGGTTATTTTGAAACGTATAGAACTAGTAACTTGCAGAACGTAGCAAAGATGTAGGTACACCTATTATCTTTTGCATGTGCAGCCAATCAGCTCTCGATAGCATACGTAGATATGCTATATGTGGATATCACACAATACCGTACAAGTTGAACAAAACTAACACCGGCAATTAGTTTCCCATGTCCCAAAACCACCAGTGCAAGCTATCTACCTCAAAGGACATAACAGTAAAATTAGGAATTTTGGGTCGGTGAACCATGGCGGCGCCATACCCCCGTCCGTACACATAGGTCGCAGCAATGAGCAATGAGTTTGCCATGCCCGAAAACACCCAAGTAAAACTTTTCAGCCGCCCAGGACGTCAAAACAAATTTTTGAATTTTGGGTCGAGGAATCGGGGGGGGGCATTTCTCAAACCACATGAACCGGAGCCTTATCGAAAAATAAAAAAAGAGGCATCGGCATTTATCATTTTACTATGAAATAAAACCAAGCAGAGAAAAAATTCGATAATTAAGGTAAACATAACCTTGCTTCCATGAAGGGTACTAAAATGGGGTAAAAAAACTTTATTTTGCTCCCTGGCCCGAACCTTGGGGCCCCATACGCCCGTACCCATGGGTTGCGGAGCAATGAGTTTTCTATGTCCGAAAACCCCCAAAGTGACACTTCTAAGCCGCCAAGGATGTGAGAATAAAATTTTTGAATATACGGTCGAGGAACCATTTGGGCGCCATAACTCTAAAACCGGAGCCTTAATCGAAAAACAAAAAAGAGGCATTGGCATTTATCATTTTTATATGAAATAAAACCAAGCAGAGAAAAAACCGTAAGTTAAGGTAAAAATAACCATGCTCCCGTGAAGGGTACAAAAATGAAATAAAAACCTGTTTTGCTCTCTGACCCCGACATTGAGGACGCAATACCATGGTACCCATAGAACCATGGGTCACAAAGCAAAACCAACACATGTAATAAGTTTCACATGCCCGAAAATCCCCGCCTGAAACTTTTCAGCCGCCCAGGACATCACAACAAATTTTCGAATTTTGGGTCGAGGAACCATTAGGGTACCATACCTCAAACCCCATCACTCTAGAAGCGGAGCCTTAATCGAAAAACAAAAAAGGGGCATCGGCATTTATCATTTTACTATGAAATAAAACCAAGCAGAGAAAAAACCGTAAGTTAAGGTAACAATAACCTTGCTTCCGTGTAGGGTACAAAAATGAGGTAAAAAACCAGTTATGCTTTCTGACCCCGAACTTTGGAGGAGCAATGCCATGATACCCATAGAACCATGGGTCGCAGGGCAAAACCAATACCGGCAATGAGTTTCCTATGCCCAAAAACCCCTAAATGAAACTTTTGAGCCGCCCAGCACCTCAGAACAAATTTTCTAATTTTGGGTCGAGGAATCATTGTGGCACGATACCTCAAAACCCCATAACTCTAGAACCGGAGCCTTAATTGAAAAACCAAAAAAGAGGCATCGGCATTTATCATTTTACCATGAAATAAAACCAACCACAGAAAAAATTCTAAAGTTAAAATAAAAATAACCTTGCTTCCGTGAAGGGTACTAAAACGGAGCGAAAAACCATCATTTTGACATCTGACCCCGAACCATAAGGCGTCATAACCCCGTAGCTATGGAACCATGGGCCACAGAGCAAAACCAGCACCGTAAATGACTTTCCCATACCCGAAAACCCCCTGGTGAAAATTATCAGGCGCCCAAGACGTCAGAACAAAGTTATATCCCATACCTCAAACCCCATAAATCCAGAACCGGAGCCTTAATTGAAAAACAAAAAAGTGGCATTGGCATTTTTCATTCTACTATGAAATACAACCAACAGAGAAAAAAATTTGAACGTTAAGATAAAATAACCTTGCTTGCGTGAGGGGCACTAAAATGGGTAAAATGAGGCATAAAACCCGCATTTTGACCCCATACTGCAAATTAAAAAACGCTCGGGGATGTACACGGTAAATCGTCTCAGCCGGTTCGAATAAGCTCAAGATCATGAAAATCGGTTAAGTCGTTCCAGAGTTATGACCGATCACACACACAGACGGAATTTAAAATATTTCATTCCTGTAAGCCACAATCTTCACTACGTTCTGAATAAGGCTCTATAAAACCGTATTTTAACCTTTTGCCCAAGGTTACCTTTAGGGTCCAGCATTATGGTCCGAATTACAAGGGCCCATGAGACTTGATCCACAGCAAAACTGCCACATCACCATAAACATGGGATATATGGGTGATTTTAGTTTTCTTTGTAACTTAGAAGATCAATTTTGCTGTATTTTACGCGTAATTGCGATAGTTCCTTTGAATTTTAAAACAATATCCTGGTGGTGCAAAAATCAAAGAAACTTCTTTTAAGTTTTATGGAAACCTATTTTCATTGTAGGGACGGTTATGTTCTATGTAGCTAATATGACGCGCTATCGCGGTAGTGTTACCTATATTCCAGGGTCATGTGGATATGGGTTTTGAAATCAGCCAACCTGATCCAAAATACACGAAAACAGACATATCTTCATAACCGATGAAGATATACAGGTGATGTTGACCTCATTCTGCACGAAGCTTTAACTACGACGCATCACGCATTGTTACGGTGGTTAGCTATATTCTATGTTCAGAATTTTGTACCCTTCGAAATTGCCGGTGATACCTAAATGCACCGAAAAGATCGAACAACCACAATCGTTCAAGTCTTTACGACTGGGCTCTTTTGTTTTGTATATTTTTAGAATAGCTATAATTGTTTCAGATTATTTGATAAATAATGAAACTGTTAGGCAGACATCGCTCAGACGTGAGGAAGACATCTGAAAGAACAAAAACAATGTCAGTGAGGGTGAAATGATGTTTTTCGCTATTTTCCTGGATTTACTCTACTTTACTTAAGACCATCAAAAATTCCACGATTTTCCAGCTTAATTTCTGAATTCCAGGACATGGTCACACAAAGTTTATAATACAAGAGTAAACTTAAGATGCGCCCCAACCATCCTCTTTTGACACCATGTACAAAACGTTGTTAGAGAACAAAACTCGGATTTCAATAGCCGCATCCAATTTCGACATTTTTCTGTTCCATAACGCCATTAGCGAATGCAATTCGACCCCTATACTTTAACAACAATATGTCGGCGAACATTTTCAAATTATAATGTATGAAATATGAAACGGACTAATTTCTGTTCTTTAATGGAAAAATGGAATTTGTGTTCAGTGAGCAACATGATTGGTAATTGCTTATGTCAAATGACGATGGTAAGGGGAGCAGCTTAAGTTTACTCATGAATAAATATTTTTATCGAATATGTTCTTTCTACGAGCTTTATTTATATTATGTATATCGTGAAAAGTGCTGCTCGAAAAAATGAGCTAAATTGTATAACACTGATATGCTCAAAACTAAAAACTTGAGCTCGACAAGAGCCTACTAGTATGATAGACGATGATATGATAGTAGACTATGATGAGCTATTATTACAACTATATAAATACTTTGCTGAGACTACGGTCGACAGCACCAGGTTAGTTATGTATTACATATATCATATACCTACACATATACAGTTACGAAGAGAACCAAAACTAAATTTCTCGGGAACCGTTCGTGAAATATTAGCAGCTATTCATTTGTTGATATTCGCGAATTTTTCATGAACAATGATTATTTTATGTGCGTCCACTGCTCTGGAAAAAAGCTCAACGATATACATACTATGTAGCTAAATTTACACCTAAATTATGTTTTTCTTTTTGAAGGCAGTATTTAATGAGATGGCCCAAAAATGGTGTTGGCATTGATACGTAAAACTTATGTAATAATGGAAAATCTATGTAGCGCTTGGTATTTAAGGTTGAATGTGATACCCAAATCGAAGTATGATTATCGAAGTATTATGATGTACCTTATCAATACTAACATATATTTTGGTCCAAACTTCGGGTCGTGATAAATACCGCGGACGAAAGTAGATGAGAGCACTGTATGAGAGGAGTGTCTTTAGCCATGTCCGCTTAGAAATGTTCTAGCAGTATGTGTTGCAGTACAGTTTTATTACCCTTGTAATATAGCATAAAAGGGCCATAAAAAACGTCAACAGATAATCGAAAACATAAACGAGACCTGCCGCCAAAATATAAGAGACTAAATGAACTACAAAAAACCAACTTGTACTAAAATCATTAGGCGTGGGCCGTGTCACTTTTATTATATCTACTGACATGAAATTATTATAGATATACTGATTGCGTAGCAATTGCTTGATCTCCATTAGCTGAAAGTTTTGCATCTAGTATGAACCGCGGACCCCTGGCTCACAACTGGGGGCACAGATTTTACTATGGGCATGAGCCAGAGACCATTGGTTAGACCGGAGGTTTAAAAATCTAAAACTTTTCAAAACAGTTTGTTAACTAAAATTGTCTCTGTTGAGACTAAAAGTAAATTTCCAACATTTTTACTTAATTTACAGCAATTTTTGCATCAGGAATGGTGTTTTGTAAAAATGCTGCTAGGTTTTTATGTCAAAGGTGCAATGTTTTTATCAGGTCAGGATGGGAACAAAAACTTTTGCCTGGGCATGTTGCTAGTGGAACGAACATAATTTTCTCAGAAGGAACGAGCCGGGGGCATACGTTTTCGCTTGGGGTACCCAGTTGATGTGCCGAAGCCAGAGCTAATGACAATTACTTCGGGGTTCCGACGTGGTAGCGCAGGTTGATCCCGACATGTCACTGCCCCTTCAACGCGAATTGTGACCCTGGAGATCGGCGGATTTTTTGCTTTCAACACTGTTACCTTGCATATTCTCTAAAAATTTAGAGAAATCGCCGTTGTATGCCGGTCAACAATCTCAGATCCGTGTTCAACCGCATTTATGAATATAAATTTATCACCATGTCTACAAGTAAAAAAAGATAATTGGGCATCAAAGACATTTACTGACAACCACATGGATATTCCCTGCATCGGCGCATTTTAAACGGAACCTCGTACAATCAATCCACCTGTATCTCCGGCAAAAATAGACATAGAAAATTTTCGCAGTTTTACTCGCCTTGAGCTACTACACATACGATTGTTTTACAGTATTTTGGCTTCTCCAAACTACTAAACCTATATCATGGGGCATAACCTGTGTGGTCTTCCCCGTTCGAACTGGTGGAACTGAAAGTATCTAGTGGGGATAACTTAAACTGCGATGAACATAAAGTCCAAAAAAGTCACAGAATTGCAATTTAACCTGAAGCCCCGTGAGTTCGCGTTTACTGGTGCAAATCACGATACTAAAGTACATCCACTCCTGTTTGCAGAAACGTTTCACTTTCAGTGCAAAAGTGGAATCCTGGATCTTCAATGTTGTTTAGCCATCTTTCACAGGGTTTCGTTTTGTTCTTCCCGTCTAGAGCGGTCAAAGTGTAACTTAAAACTGTGATTTAACGATTAACAACAATTATTATGTATATATACTGAGAAAAGAAAATTGTAACAATTTTCAAGCACTCAAGGAAAAATTAGGAATTTTTATCTAAAATAGGAGAATTATTATGATTTTCTGCCCAATGGAAAAGCTATTCTAGCCACGCAGAAAAGTACCCGGAAACTTGGTGAGCTGTATTGGAAAGTTGAAATACATGCCTCCTTTCCTATTTATAGAGAATCCCCTTATACAGTTGAAATTTTTTTGAAAATATTCCTTCTTATGAATTAAACGCATATGAAGGTGAATATATATTGGAACGATCACAAAGTACGTATATATATGTTTGTCCCTGAAAAGTTTTAGCATGCACAGTTGAGGTTATACGTATCTGGTCTGTCCACAGTAGGGGGTGGGGGACCACACTGTCCAAATCCCCCTATGTTCCTGAGATTATCCCCATGTCCGTCCACACCACTCGGCCAAAACCGCCCATGTTCAACTAATTCCAAAAATTTTTTATGTCTGAGAATTTGTTTTTTGTTTGCAAACTATTTTTTAAACATTTATTACCACTATTTATTTAAAATATCGTTTTTTAGTTTGAAAGTACATTCACGGTTGTAAAAAATACATAAATTCTCCGTCACATATTTCATTAGGAGAGTATTCGGGAATCTGCAAACACCTGTATTCAAGATCGAGCGGACATACAATAATTAGTCGGCATAACGTTTTATTACTTGGCTTGAAAAAATACAAAAACTACAGGAGTTAACCCCAAATACAATAGAATATATAGAAGCAAAAACAAAAAAATAGGAACTTTAGGAAATAATAGAAGCGATAATATCTATGAAACTGCTATTGTAGTCAATAATTTAATAGTTAAAAGCTTATAACGTGATTTTCGTTTAAGAGAATACAAAACAATAATTCTCCAGTTATAACAGTGTCTCAAAAGCGAGGGGAAATGGAGCGAACGTGGTTGCAATTATAGAGTTGTCATGTGTAATCAATCACATGTAACACAGCGCATTGAAAAACCTATTTAAAACAATTCTTTATAGCAAGATCCGGAAGACACTGAAACATACTCGGCTTTTGCAGTTCTGTGAAACGAACAAGCAATAACAATGACCCATGGTAAATCCGAAAGAAATAAACTGAATGTGAACAGCACCGGCCTTAATTAATCCGTCGGGTATTAGTTAAGACCCCAATGATGTTATGCAAATTTATGCGTTTCGGCAGAAGTGCTATCATAACTGATTGTAACATATTTTTCGCCAATACCGTTATACTTTCACCAACAATTTTTATTTTATTATATGCGCTACTAAAGTTTTGCAAAAAAATTTCT
>JASANE010005257.1:0-22529 GCA_030248225.1 Trileptium ribeirensis | reverse complement strand
GTTTTTGTTTCCTTGGGCACAGTAATGTACTAACCAATCAGGAATACTGTATAGCGAGTGATCCATAGAACACTTGTTCTATGTACTAGTTGTAAAAATGGCACTACAGTATTGATAGCCGGTGAAAGGTGTACTAGCACGTATATGAAAAGTTAGATCATTGAGCATAGTAAAATGTTCTACTGACGATAGTTTCCGCACAGAAACTTTACTGCTGAAACAAAGTCTATCAGATCAAGGATTCCATCACGCATTTATATTAGACACTAGCCCATACTTAAGGTGGTCACATTATGCGTTGCATTCCATTAGGTATATTGGTGGTACATATTGATACATTGGTACAATGAACAAATACAATGCTTGGTGCGTCCATCAAACATTATCCTTCGTATCTGTATGAAAATAAGAAATAGCTAAATGTTGTAAAGCTTTAGCCTAGCGGCTAGGGCTTAATATGGTTACATATCGTATAATGAGGTTACAAGTCTAATTCGTAGAGTATATTTCGGAGCGGTGCGATCCGGAGCGGAGCGGAGTCACCCGCTCCGGGGGGTGAAGCGGAGCGGAGCGGAGCGCTCCGCATTTTGAGTGGAGCGGAGCGCCCATGAAAATCCGGAGCGCTCCGCTCCACATCACTATACAACACGATATATGCGAAATTGTCAAATATATACTTTGGTACTAATCCTAGGAGATTACAACCGAGGTTTGTTCCCTCTAACCCATCTTTACCATTTTTCCTGTGGCATTATACAATCGGGACCTTTCTATCATGTGCCTCTTTAGCTTGCGTGACGAAGCAGTGCGAAAAATTTTAATATCTATGGACAAAATCACCAATTTATGAGGTAATATTAGGAAAACTGGATAAAAAATTGAAAAATAGAGAAAAAATTTGATCACCCCTACCACAATTCCCTCGCCGCACATACTACATCACGGCCTCTATCAGAACTTCTACGACACGCTTAGCGAAGGAACCATGGGCTCTGTAAAGTATGAGTAAATAATTTAACCTGTAGAAATAAACTTAGCGTCCAGGTTCACTTGTTTTTCGATAATGCTTTTTCTTAAAAATTTGCTGTCTAATAGTTTTGCATATATCATTCGCAAAAACATATTTTTTCCTTGAATGGTTGAGTTTCTGTAAGCGTCCGGCACCCACAATGATATAAAGTTTTACATTGGATTTTAACGAAAATAGGTCATCTATGTAATTTTTGGGCGAGGATAAGGAATTTGTTTTACCACAGTTCCTGCCTTTTATGCACACTCAAAGATTTAGGTTTGCCATGTGTATAACTTAAAACATAATGTTTTATAAATATCAAATTTACTTGTTTACAATTTCAGGAATACATATGCTGCGGAAACAAGCTTTAAGTATACATAACATATAAACGGCACTACCAAGGATAAAGCGATTTACGGATTCAAAATCCTTGTCTAAAATCACATGTGGTGAGCTATTTCTGTCAAAAATCGAATATTTAAAATTGTAATATTCTTTTGGGTCCCGGATATTTAACTCGAGCCTAATGGTTTACCGCAATAACTATGTAAATATATAAAAGTGTATAAGAGTGATTTTAGAGCGAATAAAGTTTTTTTATCCTCTATGATAAAATTTCTGAGTACAAATCATAGATAAGTAATGTGTAACACAGTCTCAACCTAAAAATTAGATTGAATTTTACTAAGATTATGGTATTTAAATCTTTAAAATCTCCCATATCTCGACTCGATGATATCTTTGTAAGCAAACTGAATATTTCTATTAACATTTCTATTATGTTTCTGTTTACGACGGAATCTTGAGACAGGAAACCTTATATCGTTGGTAAGGGTGATGCTGGATTCCGGCAAGAATATATTTCGTAGATTTTATGCATTTAGATGTGTTTTAGTTTTTTGTACTATTGTCGCACTATTGTAGCAGTGATCTGACAACTGGCTACCTTGTGCTATTATATATTGTTATACATAATTATATATAGTATAATAGACTATGTTATACGGATGGGTCGGTCATTGAGAATGGTCTCAGGCGATGTGGTGCAGGTATATATATACCGGGTAAAGTAAGGGAATCATTCCCCCTGGGTAGCCTGACTACTGTCTTTCAGGCAGAGGTGCTGGCCATCGAAAGATGTGCCATGATAACAGATGGTTTTAGATTTAAGCATAAAAAGATAGGTATTTTTAGTGATAGTAAAGCTGCGGTGCTGGCTCTCGGGAAAAGGCAGGTTAAATCACTGTGCACCCTTGGGTGTGTGAAGTGGCTTAACAGACTAGGTCGAAACAATACGGTGACTCTGGGCTGGGTAAAAGGGCATTCCGGAGTATTAGGTAATGAAATAGCTGACGAATTAGCTAGGCACGGGTCTAATATAAAGACTCTAGGACAGGAACCTCATGTACCTACTAGCGTTACTGTAATTAAAACGTGGCTGGAGGAAAGGTCATTTATAGAACATAGTAGGAGATGGACTAATAATACTGATTGTAGACAGACTAGGGTTTTCTTTGATAAACCTAATAAATTTAGATCAAAATTCCTTTGGAAACTGAATAAAGACCGTATGAGAATAGCCATACAATTTCTGACAGGACATGGGACTTTTAATTCCCACTTATACAGAATAGGTTTACTGGATAACAACTTGTGCACATTCTGCGGAACTGAGCCGGAGACTGCTCAACATTTGACAATGAACTGCTTAGCCTTGAGGGACTTACGAAAGACATTCTTCGGAACTGAGACTTTGGATCAAGAGGATGGACATAAATTGAGTTTATCTAGAATTGTTGGGTTTGCGAAGTGTATTACGGAATAGAACTTTACTAGGACTTGGGGTGCTGAAAAGGGCCTTTTTGGCCTACTCAGGTTTCTTTTATACCCCATCTAAACTCTTATCTATCTATCTATCTAGTATTTATTAATTGATATATTGAATAATTATAAATTAATCGAATATACGATTTGATTGTTTTTGCGTCAATTCTAAATTTTTATCTTCTTTGAGAAAAGCCTAATCAGTACTGCGTCATCTACTACCGCTGTTTAGAAAGTACGCGGCATAAATCAAAATCAGAAAGTACGCTACATTAATCAGAATTTCCGTTAAATTTCAATAAGACATTTGATATTCTTCATGAACATCGCACTAGCAAATTATTAAATCTTTAGAGTGCCCTGACATATTTCGACAGGCTCTCGCGTAGGTCGTGCATGACAGTCCCACGAACATTTCCGTATGTAGCAAAGATGCCGAATTTTTCAAGTCTTATGAAATTCGCTATTTTTAACGTGTTTGTAATTTTTAAAGTTGTTAAATTTGATAAATTCGTTCTCGATGAAACCGATGCGATGACAAACTGGCGCTTCCCTTTAAATTTGATCATGCGAAGCTGATATGTTTACCGTACACGATCTTAGATTGCTTAGTGGAGTCCAATGGGCGGATTATTACCACAGTAGTAGCATGCAGTTCAATATACGTAAGTAATGCAGAATCTGACAAATGTAAAAAGAATCTACATCCTGACTGTTATGGCAAGTAACAAGAATAAAACCTATTACTTATTCACCAATGCTGATTAGCTGTAATTTCTGAAGATCAGTTTCACAGTGTTGGCGGCGTGCAAGATAAAACTCAGGCGATTTCAATTTCAAAACCTGATTAATCTGAATAGCTTATAACGGCCAATGTATTTTCGAATTGGTCAATTACCCTCGTTAAAGCTAGGAATATATACATCGTTCGCTATCCTCACTGGTTCACCGGAGCATGATTTAAATATAAAATGCGTTGTTTGAATTAACGAATGGGTTATGACTCAATAAGTTTTAATGCTCATATAAAAACAAGATCCGCTGCATAAACGTATGCTAAGCTTTATGAGTACACTTGTTTGCACACAATATTTCTTAACCTCTTAATGCTCACCGGAATCAAAAGGCACCAGTGCAACATTAAGGCGTTGAGTAAACTAACATTATCGCAATGTGTAGGATTGCACAGCGTTATTGAAACGGAGCGAGCGATATGAGTGGGGTTTCCGATGAGGGTGCTAGGGGGAACATCGTGAAAATGTCTTTTTTGTCTTTCGCTGTCACATAACTCACTTTCGGATTGATGGATTTCAGTAAAATTTTTTTGTTCGATAGCAAAAGTGATGGTGATGTCTCCTTTGCTTGAACGCAAGCAACTGCGGCCCTATGTGCAAGGTCAAAATGGCAAAATCTAGGTTTTCAAGATTTTTTTCCAAATCCTCCATACAGGTATATGCCAGTGTTTTGTAGCCCCTATCTCGCGAAACAGGTTTTGCATCAAAAACGAGCACCACCAGCATCATCCTCTCGAGATTTACAGTCTAGTTGATCATAACTTTTTGTGGGACCTCGTCCTGTGCCGCATTTCCTGTTACTCCAAGTGATCCACCCTCTTTTGCGAGCATACCCAGAAACTGCATCATTTAATCCCTGCTATCATTTGATAAACAGCACTCAAACACTGATATTTTATTCACTTTTCAAGACCATACTCGAACATAATAAAATCATATATATACGTTATGACAATAAGTTTTATAACGACTCTTGTTTGAAGTATTTAGCTCTCCCTGACTCAGGTCGCAGCTGACTCTATATTCTAATGTCTTCGAATCATACCGAGCCGTACGATAATTTATGACTGGCCTGGAGTCATGTGCTTAAAGAAAGTCATGTGCTTAAATTAAAAAAGGTTTACGCGACGTTGCCACCTCGCTACTTATCTTTTTTGTCCAGTTTATTTTAAAATTTCACTTTCGCTGAATCTTGCCTGGGAGCTAATTGGGGAGCGAAATTAGTTGGACTATGATATATCACCCTGCATTTGGGATAGCTGCGCTTGCCCGTCTAAGGTTAGCTCATTTCATATGTGTGTGGACGAGACTCTTTACTGTCGTCACACGGCGTGAGAACAGTCGTCAAGGCTTTTAAGGTTCGCCCTCAACAGATAGGAATATGCCCCGAGGATATCATTTCGAATTTTGATTGAGGCTTCAGCGATAGTTATACTTTGCATATTGGAAATCAACTCGGCGACCAACTTCGCGACTGACTCCATCCTTTCTGTATCTTCTCCTAACTCCACCCTCACCCTGTCGATTCCTACATAATTGTATATACATAACTATATCCAACGTCATGCTGGAAATATCTACTGCTCCTGTTCTCTTAGTCATTTGTGATAGATCTGGTGCCAATTGCATAACGATAGCCGTCACGAGATTGGAATCCTGCTGCTTGAAGACCCGAGCGGTCCTTTGTTCAATTTTAGATCGGCTGAGCTTTTCGGGGAGAGAGAAGTGAGAGAAGAGAAAGGGTCTAGCCTAGCAGCTACGGCGCTATGTCCAACACAGCATCAATAACTAGTAATGCGGCCAAACACCGAAAAACTCGACCAGCGCGAAGAAGCCCTTGCATTCTTGTGAAAAGGTTGGCCTATCCCTACCGTCGCCGCACGTCGTAAGAGCACACGTCAGGAGTTGATGAAGGGTCAGTTACTAAGTAATGACAAAAGCTGAAAGCTCACGAGGGTATGACTCTAATTTAACTGACAGTTCCGCCGATTATTTTATACTAATCCTAGTTCCTGAACTTGGTCGCAACTAACTCCGGGTTGAAACATCCGAAACAAATCGAGAAACTTGTTTCCTGAGACTTCCCTCTTTTTTGTCAACACAAACTCAGATCACTAGCCACCAGGCGATTTCTGTGTTACTCTTCGCAAGAGTGGGCCCAGGGGTAGGAAAACAAGTCAAGAAATAAGCGAAACTCAATTATAATTTGACGCTTCTTGGCCACCAGCACTTACGGGCGCACAGAGTATCAGCCTTACTCTGCAGCATTCGCAAGGGCGGCCCTTGCAGTGCGAAAGTGCGCTCCAATCCAGTCAGTAAATTTTTTTCAAGACGGCCAAGCAAGGTATCCTGAATTTTGTTCGAGGAAAGACACTCCAGAGCAAAGCGTGAATCAAAAAACAGAAACCAAAAATAAATGGTGACAACCGCCGAAAAATAGACAGCAAACTATAAGCAATTTTGGCTCAGCTGGTTCCGATGCCGCATCGGAACTATAACTTTTATACCCTCTGTCTACCATCTTTAGTTTTAGGTTTCCCAGTTTCTCTCGCTTGTCCCCAACAATTTAAATTTAAAATCCAATACTTTGAACATTAATATATAGATATATACACAAATATATGTTAAAACGAAAAAGCTGTAAAAGCAATACAATCACTGTCAATCCGGTCGGCAACATCTGTAACATAGCATTGATGCGGCTGCCTGTAAGCTGGGCGCATTTTGGACAGAAAGTTGCGAGCCTCCTCAACGTTGGTCGGCGCAAGGTATCTCTGATAAGAAAATATAGCAGCGCCTTCGGCGCTTAAGTGCACAATAATTGTTATTTTTATATTTTACGATGTCTGAGAGTAGTAGGCGGTCTTGGGCTGGATCAGGTCTTCACTCAGGTCGGCTATCATTGATGAAAGTCGTAATTTTAATATTTATTCAATAGTTGGCTTGTTAGTGGTCTTTTTAGGAGAAAAAGGCGATAAAAGGCGGTGGGTGGCCCCGGTGTTCAGTTAAACTAATAACACGGTGGCTCACGGAGGTATGTAGTCCCAAAAATCGGAGGGTTTTAAATATTTTGGCTGTCCATCGGGGTTTTGAAAAAGAAGCGTTTATGCCCCTAGGATAGGGCCCCTACGTGCTTACCCATTGGCGTTAGGCGCCTCGAAGACACGATCTGAGACTAAGAAGGTCGGTTGATAATAGTTATTACGGCTTAACTACCCTTGGTTGTAGTCTGAGCCTAAATTTTAGGATTAGAATCGTCCATTTTTATGTTGTCTATCACACACAGCCCAAAATTTGTATAACTATTTTTGTACAAGTTAAAATATAAACAGCACATAATTATCACAAGCAAATTTACATCATTAACCTGACTTCGCACCATGAATTATCCCTTGATGCCCAAATCAGAACAAAATACTTCAAACCCTAATTGGTGCGAAAATTTTGGCCGGCGCCTCCGGATCCGTAGTCACATGCAAATAAGGCAACTATGCAACGACATGTATCTATGATCAACAATTATAACTCAACAAGCACAAATTTATTGCTATTGCGCACAGGGATTGGTCCTCAGCTGCCTAATCACAAAAAGCAGAAAAAGCAATTCTTATAGTAGTATCACCGATGCCCCCGTTTGTTTCAGTTAATTTGAAGATACACAATACGATTGCCCCTAGGTTGGTACCTCGTCTAGGGCAAGTAACAATCTTCGGATTAGCCGGATACTTACAAGTTGAGTTTCCCTGTGTGCTTAGTTGTACGAAATCGTCCCGCAAACTTTCGAGCGGACGGGTTGAGCGTGATGGGCAACGAGACATTACAAATATGATAAACAGTTTATTTTATATGAGCCAAATAACACACGTCAATTGGTACCCACATCACGCTCCACCGGTATCCGTCCGTCCTTTACACTTAGAATTTTTAATTTTTAAGCAATATTTTGGCCGACCTAGTTACTTTAAAAATCTCGGGATGTTACATAATGCGATAGCAATTTATGACCTTTGCGGTTAGTGCTATCCAAAGAATCCAGGTTGTTTGCTGGGGATAAAAACTTGTATATCATATAACTAAAATATAATACATCATTTACCTTAAGATGTGTGCACCTAGGGCCGAATTCTGTCACAGAGCCAATTCCGGCTCGTAACAAAAAGGCACAGCGACATCCGGCTTTTCATAAATAAAATAGCTAAGCTGTGCTACTATGTTTGTACGATCCGGGAACGGCTACGTCTCATGGTTTGATAGCCGGGGTGGATTATTGAAAAGATATTTATTACATCCACTTTAGCATATTGTGTTACAGGGAAAATATTTTGCTCAATACCAAAAAAGACACGATTAGTAGTAATTAAAGTAAGACGCATAAATCCAGGTAAAATAGATACGTGACGATCGCTATTTTCAAAATTTTTGTTTACACGCCTTTTAGCCAACCTTATAGCTATGTAAAACACACACTTCCATATATTAAAATTATGCTATTGTAACTGGAAAAATGTTTTACGAATATATAACCATATGTATCTACAATATCTATTTTTTCGTGATTTTCCGTTGTCGCCATGTATTTCTAGCTTTTAGACCCTATTCCAGCTCTTGTGACATTTTATCAGCCTCGCTTCCCTATTAGCTAATATATTTGTAGGGTCTGGCTTAGAATAGCAAGGCTAAGGATATTAGGTATATTTATGTTATTTAGCAACAAAACGAGCATTTAGTTCGACGAATGATTCAGAGTTTGAGGAAAGGCGGAAAGAATGTCATGCCCGACGTCTGTGGTAAAACATCGAAAATGGAAACTAAACAACTTTAAACCCAACACCACGCATCATAACTCCCAATTATTTTTATACAACAGCTAAATTTATATTATGTGCGCAAAATTATGCAAATTGATTGCGGAATGTCAAAGCCAGCTTCATTCACAATGGAGGTGAGTCGATACATTATTCACGTGAAAACAGTTGGTTATTTTATACAGTACATCGACTAAACTGGAAGTAACTTTATCGATATGTAACACAAAATGTCTCGTTTTGTGGTTTTTGCTATTTTGATAAGATTACTGAGCAGGGGCGCAGTACGTTACTTAAAACTGGAAAGGCCGCTACCTGAAAATTGGGGAGGCCGACTTAGAGCGGTTTTTCTTGAAAAGTTACAGGGGGCGCTCCGCCCCCACCCCCCCTCCCCCAGCGTGCTGCGTCCCTGTTACTGTGTTACATGGAAATGGTATATTATTTGGCGGCAAAATTTAACAGGAGTTTTGACAATAAGTATATATAATCTGTAATGCCTCACTGCGATAGCTTAAATAGCATAGGTACGACGCGAATCGGTCGATGCCGGTGGTGTTAATTATAGCGTACTATTTTTGTACGCTAGGCCCAGCTTAGATTTCAGACTGATGCATCGTTAAGATCACACGTGATGTTTTCAATCGGCCCTCAAGCTCACAGATTTTTAAGTAGCACATCTCTTGGACAGAAACGAAAATCCAATGTTCAAACTTTTACGTTGGTATTAAATTAGTAACTTAGTGCTAAAAAAATTAGAAATGTACCAGCAGCCAACGCGCTGATTACAAATACTCATTGGAGTTCAAACATACTGTTTTGTGTGCTGTCCAAAGAATATTGCTATTCTGAATTAAAGCACTGTCTTTTGTTTCGGAAAGGTAATCTGGAATTTTGCTTTATATATCAAGAACAATATTTACATGCTCTATGCATTTAGTAATAACGTATTTTCTGCATAAAGAAATGCGCAGAATTGTAGTTGTAAAATAGCTTTTTGCAGAGACTACCAACAATAGAAAATTATGCTTTATAATAATATAAATTTTCCAAAAGTTGACATGTGTCTGCATATGAATTAGCAAAGAGAAATAGGAAACTGGTCTGATATGGAGCCGCTGATTGAGGCTAATAAGGAAACGAAAAAACATCAGGCATTCGTGTAATTAGAGCGGTCTGTTGTTATTAATGAACAAACAACGTACAACAAAAGTTGTATTAATTGTGCTATTATGTCTGCACTGTTGTCGCTGTTGCTACTCAAACTTGTTGTTGTTTCAAATTTTCATTGTTATTAAAAGTTGTACAGCCCTTTGTCGCAGTCGTTGTGGCGTTACATTCTTTTCACGGTTTTCCTGGCTGCATAAACTGTACGTCGTACAGACTTTGGACTGCGTGGTACCAGTGTTTTAATTATTCCACTAAACGCAGCAGTGCACCACTACACTAGCGAAACTAAAGAATGCAAAAGTTTCTCAGACCTATCTGACCATATCTTGGCACAGGACTATCACTATTTTTAACGCCTGCAAGGGTGAAATTGTCCTTTTCTGACGTCACTATATCGCAAACAAGTTTCTTACAAGCATCTGTACACTTAAATACTACAATAAATCAAGTCGTTTAATTACTAAATTAAATATGCGAGACAAAGAACGAAATAAACTCTTTAGATATCTTGAACCTTTAGAAAATAAATTAAATATTTTGAACCTTGACGAAAATTGGTCTCCAGATCCAGATGTAATCGCTGGCGAGTGGTTGTGGTAAGGTTCTCTTGATACCGGGCCGCCGCTCTGGTAGTGGGTTCTCTACGCTAGTGTATTTGATAAAGTTATGGCGTTAAGACCAATTATTTAACCCATTTTTTGACTCAAACATTTGGAGCCTAATCTATCATTTTTATTCGAACGTGAATTGCACAAAAATATGATAACGTAGTTAGTGGATATTGAACTAATGCGCTTTTACTGCAGATAACGGTAGCTGAAGGTATATTGTTTCTGCGCAAGACAACATAAAGATAATGTTAAAGTGCAAATATCTAACAAACAACAATTAAGTAAACCAAAGTACCTATAGCATTCTTTTAGCGTTGTCGCGGCCGAGATTCGGGTTCTACATTTTAGCGAGAACCATTGAACTTATGTGATACTCCGACCAGTAGTGACACGTCGTGACCTTTACTGAAAATGGTCCTGCACAAGCGTACAGTCGTGTTACCGTTGTCTCGCTTTGTGGAGGCAGATACAGCTACGACGCATTATAAGTGGCGCTTCTCACCTGAAAACGCTAATGTATTATAAACCCTAAATTTTTAAAATTGGCGTTCTTCTGAATTTGCTTATCTTTAAGCAGTTAACACATCGATAATTAACCTGCAAATATTGTTTTGCATCCGGGGCATTCAGCTTCGGCATATGATTTTATTGGTAAACAAACTACAATAGATCCATAATATGTGGTCCGTTGCTTGCATAGATTGAAATTCTAGCGTTATCATTGTTCTGGACACCTCCAGTAATAAAGCATTTATTCAACAAAACAAAGTGAAGCAAATGTATGTCTAATAAGTTTTGTTCACGCGTTCAGATATTCAGTTTAAAAATTTGAATCGTATAATCTGGAGAAGATCTGCTCAATATTTTAAAAGAATTTTTCGTATCTGGCTACTTTCTGTTAATCTAAATGTTCGAACATCATCTTGATTGATTTGCCTCGCGCCTGATTAGTTAAAACGGAATTCTTCTAATCTTTGGATGGTACTGAAAATCTTAGATAAATGTTAAACGCGATAAAATTGTGTATCACAAAGTCAGATTTTAAGTTTTGCGCTCCAAATTATGCCATCATATTTATGTTCATGTTAAACTTGAGAGCATAAATACGCCTTAGGAACTGTCTTCCTTCACTCGGTAATTACAATAAAAATGATGTATTTTATATGGTACTAAGTCAGCGTCTCTGTTTTCTTAATATAGTCGTCGTCAGAGATTCAGTTTATTAGTTGAATAAATTCTTCAAGAGAACAAGCAAGGTGATTGTCTGTATAAAGTTAAATTTTACTAGATTAATCAAAACTAGAAACACTTTCTAGACTTAGAAAACTAGATTCACTCAAAACAATAAAAGAATAGCATAATAGCATATGGAAAAAAATAAAGTATAATCCAAATAAAGTCAATTAAATGAAACCAATCAAGGTGACCAAATTAAAAGACTAAAAAGTTAGTATTTAATATCGGCGAAGAGCCAAGTGTCTGACTACTAACCTCTGCCCTTTAAAAAGGCTTTACAACGAACATTTTGAAACGTTTGAAGCATTGCATAGAGGGTACTCACACCATATATCTAGAGCAGGTCTTTCATATTCAGTTTGTTATAAGACCATTAGTTAATTGTTTGAAAATTTGTTAGTAAAAAGTGGGTGGGGCTGAGATTCTGCCCATACTCTTGCGACGCCCCTGTTTTTAACTCAAATAAATGACTTCATGTCTGCACGTTTCTATCCATAAATTTAGAAAATTCATTAAAACTTTGTTCTATATGTATGGCACTAATTAGAGACAACCGGAAAAATTGAACATACTTAGGCTCCACACAATGACTCCTTGTCACTAAAAATCTTATTTAACTTCTTTAAGTTTTAATACATGTATATAAACTAATTTTTATTTTAACATCTATAACTGGACTCGTGGATGTTACTATATTTAGTTTCAGTATATAGAGGAATAGAAGGTCCTCACTAGCACAGAGCAGACCGAATACCCCATCTTTTTTGACTTAAGTTTTAGGCCTACACTCTTAGATATGTGCTGCTGCCGATTAAAAAGTATGCATAAGAGAGATAAATTTATCTACCCTGTCATCCAGCAGGAATTTAGACCAAGATGGTACGATTCTGAATGAAGGCGATCACTAGAACACGTATAAATTTATCACTGCCGCGCATATCAACATATGACTTCTTCTATTCAAGCTGGTAATTCTGTGTTTGCGTCGTGCAAATAAAACAATTTAACAGCGCCATGAAACGCTACTAACACACTATCTGATCTCCAATTTTCAACGCAGGAAGTGACAGATTGTCAGACTCTTCGGTTTGCAGCAAGCATTTATTTATGTGTCAGACTCTTCGGTTTGCAGCAAGCATTTATTTATGTAAGTTATGATATATTATTATTGCTGTTAACTACATTCTGCAAACATTATTAAGCTCAATTTTTGCAAAGCGCGAAATCACATTGCTACAATAACACAATAAAGCATTAAATTGCTAACGTCAAATTTAGTAAATTATATATTTATATTGTTGTACTGTTGTGTAGCTTAACTTTACGCCGTTCTACTGTTTAGTTAATAGTATTTCTCGTTGACTGCGCATACACGCTTTGGGATGGCGGTGTACTCTTTGATGACGTTCGTTCGGGATGTATTTATTTGTGATGCTCTAAGTGTATGCTTTTATGTCCGAGGTAGCGGGTTGAAATCCGCGTCGATATTCATGGTCATTTCGTGTTTTCGGGGTGTACACTTGTATTATATTTAGGGCCGCAATCCTTCGGGCTCTACTCTTTTACTATTATACTCGTGGTGTACCTTTTTTAAGATATTCTGTGCACCATTGTCAGATGTTGTGCCCTGTGATAACATTGTGATTTAAATTTTGATAGTTATATTTTGTTAATGTCGCAATAACAATGACAATTGCTGACGGTGAAAATAACAGTAACAATTAGATAGCCAAGCTTTTAATGTGAAATTTCTTGCCTTTACTTAGACTAACAGTTCATTTCATAATTTGATCAAAATGTCTTATGTCTTTTGTTGAGTTGTTGCAAGAGTGTAGCATCTGCATTTATATCCAATGCTACTAATGATTGCATAGGTGCAGGTTCATAGATATCGTAATTTCTAAAACCATATTCCTCATTGAAGTCAATGTTAGTTAAATTGAGTTCTAGTACCGACTGTGACCTAAACCGCTCTTCTACAAACGCTGCGATAGTAATACGAAATATTTTTATTTGAACCAACCCGGTAATAAGCCAGAATCTAATTGTGCAATGCAACTTAGGCACCCGGGAGCGATTTTTAATCTGGGGGATAATAAGGTAAAACATGAGGGCAAGCTAAAAGAAAATACATTTGGGGCGAGCTTGTATACAAACATCTGGGGCGCCGACGAAATAAAACATCATTACTTATGTAAAAAGTCATTCCTAAATAAAAATCCCATGTTCGTTTATTCTACAGAGGGAGGTGAGAGTAGAACGAATGGCGTGCCCCTCCAGCATGATTTGTGGGCCTCGAGGCGCGGCACTTGATTCCTTGCCCCTGTTCCCGGCTATGTGATGTAATTTATTTGTTGCAAGTTACATTTTTTTAAAAATTGTGTGTTGCAATTCTAAATGATTAAAAAACATGATAATAAGTGAAGTCCATAAGTTGTGCGGTTAATTTGCCCCATATCAGCACTCAAAAGGTTAATTCCGCTCGCCAAACCATTAATTTTTAAATCATGTTTGTTGACCTTAACAACATTTAACGATGTTACAAACTGTAACAAACCCGGCAGAAGAAAGCGTATTTCCATGTAATAGTTTCTAATATGATTTTTAACTGTTTAGAATTAAGTGTCAGGCGATGCTACAGCAACTAATGTCTTATGTCGTCATATATGTTTGCGACTAATACAGACTAAAAACAAATTAAATAGAAATCGTTCCAACGTAACGTTTCAAAGGCTAAACATACTCGCATGGCTAAAACAACATTATACTATAAATAGATTTAGCATTTCTCGTTAGGTGCCCATTGCTATTTGAATTATCGTAAGAATATTACATTTTCTATTAATTCTGTTTGTCCTCGAAACTTGGTTTGAACAAGAGTGGAATAGCATATTTGAATAAATATAAATAGCCATGCTTAACATTTTTATCGCTACAAGTGATAGCCGATGCCAAGACAATGTTTGAGACTAAAATTGGGCTGTGGTATTGCCCAAAACTATATCTATGAATGAATGTGGTAGCGTTCACGTAATAGACGATGTAAATGAAATACACTTTATGATTTTTAAACTTTTGCCTTTTTTGCGAGCTCTACCAGGCGGTGCCTGATTTGAATTCGTTGCTGTATATGATTGATTTCTGTAAGAATTCGGATTCATAAGAGCTTGGTACGAAAAACTAAGCAATATATTTTCCAAGCGAAAGTAACAATGTGCCTAATGTATTTACTTTAAACATTAAAACATTATAATACCGGAGCCCGTTACCATGCGGCTTTTATGTAATAAAAGCATAAAATTCTTAAACATACTATAGCTTACCAGTTTTTTAGTGCAGTGCTGCTGCCAAATTTCTCAAAAAATTCCTACGTGCAAAAGATTATAATACTAATATTTGTATTGCCATGTATTGTGCATCTGGGAGCATTATATAGGATGTTCCATAAAAGTAATTATGTTCGATAATTATTTTATATCATGTTTTAGATCAATATCATACTTATGCGGCGTTCACGTTATAATGTCCCCAACGTTTGGAACCTATGTACACCACACAGTGTCAGGCACACTGTTGACAACAGGGTGTCTTAGGCACCCCCATGTTTTTAATAAATTTTTTCAAAGGTAGCTAGTTGCTCGTATTACTACTTCTCGACAGTGTCAGGCACACCGTGTCTTCTGGCAGTTTGATTCACAATGTTCGGAATTATTTGAGTAATGTTCATATGGGCTATGCAAATATCGTAAATTTAGAAAAAACTACACAGGACAGTTGACTAATAAACCGCATTAGCTACAGACGATGTCCATTATAGTTAATTCACTCCAAATTTGGAGCTAAGGGTGTGTACGACACTGTCAAGAAAAATGTAGTAGTTACATGTGTGGTACATCATCGGCAATTAATTTACAGTATGGGTGTCACCCTCACTGTCTATACGGTACGGTCGCGACTACAGGGGGGCAAAAGTTTCAAACAGTGGGGACATTATAACGTGAACACCGCATTAATTATTAATATGATATTGGCGCAATATCACTTGCCGCTTTATGACATAATCCTAGCTATTCGATTATACTCTAAATCCAACAATGCTGCTGACGTAGTTTGATCAACACGCCATTATGGCGACTCTCGTCCACCTCTTCCAGACCATGCTATTAGATCACTGAGTCGTAAATTTGAAAGTAATGGATCTGTGAAACACCTTCCACGCTCTGGACAACCTAAATCGGCCGCTACCTAGGAGAATGTAGGTTGAAAGCGAAAATATTTCAGACTCCACGCAAATCACTCAAACGCCTATCGAATGAAACAAAGCTATCAAAAACAAAAGTTACCGTGTTGTCAAAGGTCTAGGGCTAAAGCCGTTTATCCCACAGCTGGTGAATCAGTTGGACGAAGACGATTTTGATCACAGAATAAAATTTGCAGCATCCTAGTTGAGCAAACTGGATGAGGACCCAGAGCTCGCAGATCGAGTTATTTGGTCTGACGAAAGCAGTTTTAAATTGAACGGACACGTTAATCGTCACAACTGTTGTTATTGAGGATACGAAAATTCTTACGAAACTATTGAGCATCAACAGCACCCTGCTGGAACCACGGTTTGGGTCGGCATGTATTCTGAGGGGATAATCAGACCATTCTTCTTTGATGAGTCTGTGACTGGGGACAATTATCTAGAAATGTTGAACCGGCAGTTCCTGCCAGCTCTTATGCAGCTTCCCAATAGTGGTGAATTCTTGTTTCAACAGGACGGTTCTCCACCTCATTACGCAAAGCGGATTCGAGAGTGGCTTGATGGAAACTTCGCTGATGTTGGATGGGAAGACGTGGCCCTATTGCATGGCCCACACGCTTGCTGATTTGACACCGCCGGATTTCTTTCTCTGGGTCGTATTGAAGCAGAAAGTCTACAGCGACGACCAAAGACATTTGAAGAAATCAAGGACTATGTGCTGAAGAACTGACCATTATGGAGCCAAAGCTGCTCAAAAAAGTTCGCCGATCTGTGCTTTATTGGCTTGAAGAAATCATTCAACAGAATGGCTCGCAGTTGGTCCTTTCGGTGAAAACTGATGTTTTGTGCACTGAAGTGGAGTAGTTGTTTATTTGCCATCAAAATTATATTTTGAATTGCGTTGTGGTTGTTGAGCAATTGTGCCACAAACAGGAAAAAGTTACTTGTGAAACACCCTGTATAAGTTTCATTTTACATGATATCTTTTTGTCGAACGAATAATAGCTTTGTTAAATTTCTACTAAGTAATTGAAGATCTTTCTGCAAACAGTTGGGTTCCTGCGTAGGGAGAAGCTGAGAGACCGTGCCCCTAGTATTGGTTACTGTCCCCAGTTTACAATTGTAAAAACTGTTTCGTTTCAGATGGATCTATTACATCGACCGTCCACTTTGCCCTCGTTACCCAAACAGCAAAAAATGTTCTGGCGACATCACAAATGGAAACATATCGGTTGACTGAACACAGTTATGTATATTCAGTTATGCGATAAAACTAGGCAATGAAAATTTATGACACGTAATGCAAATTAAAATAAGCATTATTTGGAATTACATGCATCCAATTTGATCGTGTTCCGATCTGAAACACACATCTTTCGGTTGTAGCCTTTGTAGATTTCGGCCTAAATTGCGTCTGCTATATTGATTCGCCTAGCTTAGCTTTTAACGCATCGCAAGCCAATAGTCACGGCGCATTGCGTGACTAATATGATAAATGATGACGATCGGTTTTCGCATATGCGGTGGAAAATGCAAAACGACTGCACCCAGTTCGCTAGCTTATCTATAATACTTCCTAGTTGTTGGCCGCCGTTTATTAAAAGCGCCTGAATGCATTTGTGACGGGTGTTTGTTTAAGGCGAAACGATTTCTTCTCTCATATCTTGATTGAACCGAGTAGAAACTTTGTTTGTGCGAGTTAATATCTTTCCGAGCCAGAACCCACCACGTAGGTTCGTTGGTTTAATTTCGCGTTCATAACGTTTAAATTTCTTACTCAACTTATGATCTAATAATTTGAAAAGATTTCAAATTTCCGCATTGTAAGCATCGTATGGGGGGTGATAAATCGTTGGAAATGTGAAATATTTCCCCATTGCAATAGGATTTGCTTCTCATATTAGCAGTAGGTCTGATAAATTTTGTGTTGTATAGAAAATTCGGGAGCGAACTAATCATACAGCTACAGGCCTATGTCACCTTTTCGAGCCGGACATTATATCATTAAAAACGAAAAGAAGAGCTAGGTACGGTAGGGGGGCTCGGGGCAGCCCTCCGACTAAGAATTAGGCTTACTATCAGGGTCATATAGCAATCTTAGCTAGGCTAAGCCTAACGATTAGGCTTACTATATCAAAAAAGGCATAGTATGCATTTCCCTCCCGCCCCTAACTGTTAAATTAGCGCAGTTATACGAATAAATATTGCGCGTTTTATCAGTAACCTATCGCTACAACCCTGAGATGTGAGAGACCTAAGGTAAATTGTGTAGGCAACACGTCAAGGGATTATCAATCAAGGCATACGCACCGTCTTCTAAGCGACTAACTATATTTAAATTCTTTGATACCAGTGTAATATTTTGCGTAAACATCGAAACTTAGCAGAAAATGTCGCTACCAAACTGAACTAAAATAACATTTCAAACCTTACAGTATTCAATATATAACAATTCTCAATATTCCAACAGTTTTCCAAGGTTCATACTTTTGTTATAGGGTTCAACGTTGGTATTTATCGCTGGGCAGCTAATGAACAAAAAGGTTTTATTTTAAAACCTCTGTTTACAAGCGCCAATTGTAATTTTAATAACCCGCAAAGTTATTCTGTGCATAATGATTTGTATCTGCTGAAAATCTTGTATTTGCGTGAACGCGATACACAATGTTTCTATTTGGCCACCATCCATCAAGACAGTGCTGTATAAGATTTGATTTAAGCATTATATCATGCATATATAACCATGTACATAAAGTAATTCCTTTCATAAGCATATATATATATATATATATCTGCAACGAAAATTATAAGAGAGTTGTGTGTACTACGCCTGCCCAAGATACTGCTAGTTTCTCGTTTGGGGCAATTTAGACACACGCAGGATGGTTAGACGTATTAGGGAGCTATTCATATATTGACATTGTTTTTGTTAGATTGTGAATTATTACCTTAAGTTGCATCGAACTGCCAATATGTTACAATAGAAATTATTTTCAAACCCACCATTTGTAGTCCGCTCATTATTTTAAGTGGCACATGGCATAAATCTTAGCGCATGCTTTTTAGTATTCGAAAACGGCACATAGGTTTCGGCCACCCATATGCAATACGCAATTTAGCATATCGCAATTATGTACAATTAACGCCCATAGTTACCATGCTGGGCACAGCGAAAATTGGGATGCGTCCAATATTTCGATGTTTTGTTATATTCCATTGCAGGCACGGCGTTTATTCGCGCGGCTTGCGAAGTTCCTCAAAGAAGTGAGCAACAGTTTCTAGATACTTTAATGGGTTGTGTCGGCCGCTTGTACCCGTACAGTCTGGTCTCAATTCCTGGTGCCGGCTCCAGTTTGTCAAACATTGCTCGATAGACAAATATAATAGCGTATTTAAAGATTCAGCCCAAACTGAAATTTCCCACCACAATGTATCTTTTCGAAACACTAAGTTATAGCAACTTTATGTGTATTCAGCAGCAGAAACATTTTACATGAGATTTCATAGAGCGAAAATAGTTCCACAACGCTTCGGGCAGGGAAAAGTCATGCTACTTCCGAACATATACAGCTTGAAGCAAACCTTGCGAAAGCACCTGTAAATCGGATGCAAAAATCCTGACAGATACTAACAGACGACAGAGGTTTGCATTGTAAATAATAATGCTAGCCATTATACCTAGTATATCACTCTTGTCTTATTACATCACGTGTTTCTGGATAATGGTCGATATAGCAATAGCTGTGCTTTCCGGCAAAACAACTAGCGCAGTTGTAAGTAGCTGTAATTGCTCTTCCATCGTAATGTTATGTTTCCAAAATTTTAAACAGTGTCTGTGCAAGGCAAGTTGGGTCGGAAGTATTGTAAACAGGAAAGCACCCATGGATACAGACAGCCGGAGGCATGTAATAGATGCTAACTAATTCACGTAAGCACCGGCCCAAAATTGGGATGTCATTCTTTTATTACCTCGCAACTGCGTGGGCGCGCATATCAATAGAAACAGCACTCTATTCAACGGCACATGCACTGTAAACAATTCATGCGGTAACACTTGAGCTTATTTAGTTGAAAAAATTACCTATAACATTTTTCCTCGTAAAACATGGACCTCGGATGACTGAGTACATCGAAAATTGACGCTAATCAAATACTTCAACTATTTCCGTGCCTTAGGGTCAACAGTAAAAACTTTAATGGCTATGGCTTTAATAAAATAGCTAAATTCTTGCCTCCGCTTGCAAGATTTTCATTTATATCTGATTTAATATGCGTTCGCTATGTTTATTTAATTTTTTGCTCACAGTTGACTTCATTATACGAGAAAATAATCACGCTCCTGAACAGTGAAATGAGCAGGTGATGTCAAATGCATGTAATTCTATATAACATATCATTTTGATCCTAATGAGTTTGCACAAAATAGACGCTGACTGACAAAAATGATGCTCCGCACAAGACAAACATAGTCAATCACTTTTATATATGTATATATGTTGTACCAGGACTAGTTCGAACCTTAAGCGATCCCAGCTACACCACATTGCCCGTTATAGCGCCCGGACGACCCTGGTTCCCAGACTCGCTGGTGAACTTATTTCTGGACTAAAGGACCCGGTTTGATTAGCAGAGCGCTGTTGGATGGTTTAACATGGTATTCAGCCTGGCCGCTATTTTGGCCCACACTTTGGTGGTATGAAAGGTAACCCGAGGAAGTACCAATCCTTAGGCCCACGTACATATAGTGAGGCCGATACGCCTTTCCCTCGTTCGTAGAGTCTCATTTTGGATCCACGATCTGTGTTCCAATGTCATGAATCCTGCGGAAGTTGATATTTATTGGCCTGCTGTGTATTGTTCTGTATTTTTAGACGGTCAAACACTAGTGGGGTTGATATTTCATATTTTTGATGTCGTTTTCATGCGTGTTAGAGAAATGAAAGCTGATGGTATTGATGTTTTAAAATGCATATCTCCTATGCCTGTGCCGGCGTTGAATATGAACAACCCGGATTGTTGATGCTTTTCTGACTTCGCGAGCCCTTACATGTATTCTAAACGATTCAATACTGTTGGGGCTTATATTTTAAATTACGCTGGGACCAACAACACTATTTTACTTGATCAACCCTGGTGTTGCAGATAATTTAATAGGGAGTGCGCTTTGCCCTAGCTAACTGCGAACTACAAGGGAATCGAACACTGGTGGGAAAATGCTCTCTGCCTTATACACAATCCGGGACTTGGAAATAACCCTAACCGGCGTAACGATAATAAAAGTTACTCGCCTATACCCCAAAGGATCCACATCCCTTACTAGCCGTGGAGGGCGTCCCTTCCCGTAAAGGCGATTAAGTGTTTTTGGAATGATTCCCTGTGTGACTGTCATATTTTCACCGACACTCCCACGAGTGTTGTGGTCGGACCTAATTATACCCACGGAAAAGCCCTATGGCCACTGATGATATATACTCCGAAACTAAATCGCTGGGAGGGAGCTACCAAGAACATCTCCCGATCGTTCGATGACCTTGAACTTTTTGGTTGCCATTGGCGGTGCTTATATCACTTATCATTTCGAGTAGCAAAAGATCACGAGAAAATTCGATAGCTTTAAAGATTACCTGCGAGCTGTTTCCAGGCCCGCTACAATCAAGATTTTGAGAAATAATGTTTTACGCGACTTTCATTGAGGCTGTATGGTTTCGAACTTGTTGGGAATGACTAAACCTTAAACTAATTTGTGCGCCTTATGATTTTTTCACTTATACCTGACCATGGCCAAACTTGTGCCTTACCCTACTGGTTATCGCTTTAAGGCAAAAAATGAACACATCAGATAACTTATTATCCGCAGCAAGCTGCGGCCATGAGCAGCATTGAAAAGCACAATTTAAAGTGTATCTTAGTAAATCTTAGTATCCAATTATTTATCTAATTAATTAAATCAAAGTTTATTAACTTCAGAATAAATTTATCTAAGTAATTAAGTCCGCGCGAAGAAATAATTTTGTAAATTTTTAAGAATTTCTATTTTTAGCGGATTAGGACAGTGGAGGCGGCCGGGAGTAAGGCGAAGGTTTCTCTCCGGTAGACCTACTCATAAAAATAGTGATTTTAAAATGCATTGAGCTGTTTGCCCATTTAGAGGCCATTATATGGACCAAAAATAGAAGTTTTTGTGTAACAACCGGGTTATTTAATTCCATGGTTCATAGCGGGGCCGGGTGGTCCCAAAAATGGGTTAAATTTGTAGTAAAGGACCCGCTAGAGGCATGAAGGCCAAAAATTAAGAAGTTTTTGAAGTTTTGGTGTCGTCCTGGGCGTTTGAAAATGGGATGTTTATACGTTTAATTTAGGCATTTAGGCTAATAATGGCAAGGGCAGCCTCAGCGGCTTTTTTGAATCCTTAGGACTATTTTAGATAGGTTTTATCATCCGCTGCCTCTGATGATAGCTTAGGCTGGAAAATTTTGAATTAAAAATTGCTCCTTTATTTTGGTTGTTCCCTTGATCTGGTTCATAGCACCCTGGTAAAGTATTTCGATCAAACTGGCTGACTACTCACATCGTTTTTATCCGCCAAGATGATAATGCTGCAGAACCATATATAACCCGTGGGATACTAATATTGTCGACAACAATATATTGACAGAATGAGGGTGGATATGCGTACTCGCATCGGATGTGCCTGTCACAGATTATAAAGAAAATGAAACAAGATTTAGCTATGTTTCCTCAGCCGTTCCTCCCGGTTCCATCCGGGCACGCACACAACTGACAACACAAAATATAAGTCTGCATTAAAGCATGACTTCCTTATCTTGGCAC
>JASANE010005256.1:0-47809 GCA_030248225.1 Trileptium ribeirensis | reverse complement strand
AAATTGCTCATTGTTTGGCAATCGGATTGTATGCAGAAATATTGTTTGTTTGTCTGCCAGTTTCCAAGCTGGGCCTTTTCCGCAGAAGTATTTTGATGTGTATGGGTAATATTTTCTTTGGCGTTCAGATACTTGTTGGTTTTTTAAATAATTCACATACATACAACATGATATTGTAAAGAATAGCCACTTATCATTCACAATAAATAATAGACACAGATTATTTCTAATTCAGTGACATTAGAAAGTTCCTTATCTTTTCGAAGTCAGCGTTTTAAAATAGGTCGTTGTGCACGTTATGGGCTGACTATGTTTACTCTGCTAGTTACGAGGAAATCGATTTGAAAGCTATCAGAATTAGTCTTGCACATTTAATGCATGCAAGTTGGAATAGAGCGTTAGTCAATATCAGATCAAGGGTTCTGCCTCCCTAGTCGGAATGATACTACTGTTTCATTTATTGTTTCAATAAATTCTTTTGACTTGGCGTTATTACACTTTGATTTTATTCGAATTGATGTCCCACAGTTCCATACCTAGCCTTAAAATCGACAGGTATTTGGGAAGAAATTGCTGCTAGGTACAAGTTCCCATTATAGTATAATTTGGATATGTAACAATTTTAAATTGTTATATTTTATAACTATTGCAACTGGAGATATATATATAATCGAAAACTTAGGTAAAACTGTGGCTAACGGCTAGTCGATATGAAACATTAATTTTAGGAAATATCAGTGTGTATCGGACTAACGTTTCTCAAATTTTAGTAAGCCAGGATAAATATGTGTTAAACTACATGGTTTGATGCGTAACGTAGAACAACTTCCATAACCTTCTTCCCGCACAAATTATCTTGTCTGGAAGCTTATTATTTCACCAAATGAATAAATTAATGGCTTTATATGTTACCTATTATTTTAAACGATTACTTGAAACTGATTTATAATGTAATATATTTGAGCATGTGCTAAATTTGCTGGATGATGCTTCTGATGTCTGCAAAGAGAATTGAATTCTGCCAAAAAATAATACCCGTCCTTGCCATTCATAAGTAATTGCTGGATTTATGTATTCGCGGAAGTAATCGCGGTTCAAAAAAAGAATTTGTTTGCTCTGCTTGTAATGATTTTCCTGGCTACATTTTCATAAAACTGTCTTCTAAAGCTGGAGACGGCAGAGACGTCGGTTCCAAAGAAATAGGGACCATTATCTGCATGTTATTCATTTACTTGAGAATAGAAGCAACTTTGCTCTTTATCAATTTTCTTTCAGAGACAACTATTTTCAGTTAATGGGCCAATGTTAAAAAATTGCACAGAAAAAAAGTGAAATTTAAAAATCTTGTTTATTGGTTGATCAAACGAGTAGGCTTATAGTGATATTTAACCCCGGAAACAGCATTTGGCTTTGATTGTTTTTAAAATTAACCTTGGGTATGCTGATATACCCTTGCTGGGGACAGTGCTAGGTGCTAATGTTTCTAATTGTTAGACCTAAACTGTCTAATTTTGGGTGTTTTTCAACGTAGTTGTGTGTAGAAAATTAGAACGAGTCCATATGTTTGTGCTGGTTTGCGGAATTTCTATCAGCATAGTCCATGGAAAAGTACGAATAAAACTGTAATTTTTACATTCGTGCAAAGCTGTAGTTCTAATAAATTAAAACGTTTTCGTTGATTTTTGCTCACTGGAGGAAGAAATAAAGGGTTCAGTGGATTTTTGATATGCGCTAAAAATGGCCTTAATGTCTTTTATTCAAATGATGTAATTGTTTTTGGTACTTAGGGTGGCTTCAAGGAGCTAAATTTGGAACCTCAAAATGGCCACTAAGCCAGGACTGTTCACGCTCACTCCGGTGCCCATCGATACTAATAAACACCATATTCATAATCAGCACGGCGAGGTGTAGTATATTCACAAAAATAGTAGCTTTATACTAATTATTCATTGAAAAATAAGCAATTTTTTCAAAATGCTAAAAATAGGCTAACACGCTTTCCTAAAACAGAAGCAAATTCTGATAAATATATATGTCTTGCATCTGAACGATATTAGGTCTTTGAAACAAAAAAATTTTTAATCTACCCAGTAGTTATTGAGGAGTTCGACGGACGGACAGACAGTACCGATTTTTACCTTTTTGACTTGACAAAATGCTTTGCCCTGCTCAATAAAATAACATTTACTAAGAAATGAAAAGTATATAAGAGGTTGCAACCGTCTCTGCATTGATTCATTCACAATATGTGATCGTCACTTTTATCGCGCTCAAGTATTATTTCCGCTGGTCTAAAATTGTCACCCAGTTATCCGTTTTCTGAAACATCGACCACCCGGTGAAACAACCAGTGTGAACCTAAGATTAAGATTTAAAATGTATAGGATTTAAAATTCATCAATTTAATTTCGCTAGTAGCTAATCTTTAAGTTTCACCTCCTATTGTAGCGCAAAATATCCAATTTTTCATCCCTTAATACATTTTAGACAAAACTAAATAAATTTGGCATGACTACGCGTGATGAACAAAGTGAGGTTGAATCTCTAAAAGATCTATATACGAATTTTTCCATTGATATCAAATTTGCCAACATATCTAGGATTAAAAATGTATGCTTCAGCCAATTTAAAATCCCATGATAGTAATTATACACTGAAAATATTTCAATAGCACTGCTATATATCGTGGTTGTAATCATATATAAGTGCCGAAGAACTCCTCTTCTCCAATGATCAAGAAGACGAAAACTTGTGAAATTAAGTAATCGCAAAGTTTTAAAAATGTTGTTTAAGTGTGTTTTTTTACACTGTAGGACCCAAGGCTTGTCTTATTTTGTGCATACGACGCAAATACAATTATCTAATTCTATACTTTTATCAAATTCAGCAATCCCTTAAACCTAAAGACACATGTTAATGATCTACACACAGGGGCGTAGCCAGAAAATCCGAACTGGGGGCAGCAATGCTTTCTGGAGGGGCACAAAATCCGAACTGGGGGCACCAAGGCTTTTTGGAGGGGCACTGTAAATTCGAACGGGGGGCACGGTCTTCAGTGGCCCTTTCTTGGCGACGCCCCTGCCTACACATATATTGATAAAGTAGCAAAAATGTACTAATGTTGGTGCTACATTGTGCCAAATTGCAGGGTTAATAACTCACTAGGAGTGAAACAACGAAACCAACGTGTTTAACTGTTTAAAACACTATAATAGTATCGTTCACACCCGACAAGGTATAAACTTACTTTTAAAAACTTTGGAAA
The DNA here is from genome assembly GCA_030248225.1 of Trileptium ribeirensis. Classification (NCBI taxonomy): domain Eukaryota; kingdom Metazoa; phylum Nematoda; class Enoplea; order Enoplida; family Thoracostomopsidae; genus Trileptium; species Trileptium ribeirensis. The sequence goes on along the minus strand of JASANE010005256.1, from coordinate 44,544 downwards.
TTTCACTTTTTTAGATTATTTTTAAACTGTGGCTCACAGCTCGAAAATCACAGCTCTGACAAAAATATTGAACTTCTCCATGAGAAGATTATGTTACATGTGGTGGTCTACAAGTTTGATCCCATGCTTTTGGCAAGACTTATAATGTAAAATGTTGGGTAACCACAAATATCCAAAATCAAAAAGTCTCCAATTGTGTCGGTTTTGTGGAAACTTAGGTAGGAATTTATGGGAACAGCATAAATGCAAAGCTAGGAGCCAACTATGTTTCATTGCATGGAATAAAAAATGCGAAAATACGTCCATCTGATGAAGCGTTATGCGACCAACAGTCGGAGAAAATATTTTTTCCTCATTTACAAACCATTTGAGGAAACTCCGCTCCCTACGCTCTTTCTATTTCAAAACTTGATGTACGAAAATGGCTGAAGCAACTATTTGTGAGACACAATTATATTTCAATAGAATATATTTCTAAAGATTGCACTAAAGACCCAACATAAAAGTATCTTATACATATTAACATTTTTTGCAATAAGAAAAAGCAAAAAATGCTGAAACTGTGAAACCTTCCAGAATTTATTGAGTTTCTCGTTGATCAATTTTCTTATTTTACTTAGGAATATATAATATGTATTGTTTAAACCTATACTTTTTAATAGAGCTTCCCCATTTTATTAGTAATTAGCTTTGTATACTTCCATTTATGAATGTAGCATTAAGCAAAACATGATTTTGCTGCATTATTGCATAACGTCAAATCAAGTATAACATTAAGTTTAAAAAAATTTAAATCATATTTGTTTAATAACTTGTATGAAATGTCGCTTAATTTTTTGGGCAGCATTTGGTACCCAAAATAACTTGTTTGTATTATACATAACTACGTTGCAGAACACGAACGATAAATGTTTGACATTTATTACAGAATAATGTTGTGAATATATTGTTTTGCAGTGATTTCTACGTAAATTTTTAAACAACGATTAGAAAACGCTTAAACAACGACTGGAAAAATTACATGGTGATTCCGTACACTAAAAATAATGTAGCATGAACACGGACGCAATATTGTATGTTGCATAAACTATGTTGAAGTATCCAATAAAAATAGCAAATGTAGGAAGGGGACAAAACCTAATTACACCTAGCTCAAGTTAAACGTATCTGTCGTAGAGCAGGAATTTATTTAGTTCACTTGGAACAACGCATTCGTTTTAAAGTAATTATAATCGTACGCAATGTTCTCGCCTTAAATGCACGTTCTTGATATGCTCCATTTATGCAATGTATTCAGGCATGCTGACGAACGTATACTGCGGCATGTCCATGTTAGATTCAAAAGCTTTAGCTTTATCGAACCGCTGTTATAAATCATCGCAGTTCGAATCTGACTGCCTTTGAATTAAAATCTATACTTAAAACTCATTTCCATCATAGTTTTTGTTTTCTTGTTGTGATTTTGACTTGCTTTAATTTATCGATATTGTTTCATATCGTATTCTCATTTAAAGCGCACTCGCAACGCGTTCTGTGGAAAACGCGGTATATAGTTAAATGTATTATTGTTATTAATTTGAGTAAAGCACTGAATTTTGCGACCTTGGCGCGTGTACCAAGGGCTTATTTATTGTTCTTTATTTATTTTTATTAGGTTTGTGCGTACTTGGGGATCTATTTCTGACGCCGGTTTACGTTTGTCAAACATTTTAGCATGATACACAAATTAATTCAGCCAGGAATTGGTGAGAAGCGTTAAAGATTTAGTGAACAGAGAAAGAGTTCCGACGTGGCATAATAATTAGTGCACGGATCCCGTAGCCAAACGATCCACCATTTATTCAATTTGGTTCAACTTGTACGAAATGTTCCTTAATTTATACACTAAAGAGTTTAATGATAACGTGATTCATGACATAATATATGAACAGTCGTTGATGCTACAATAATTTTTGTTTACCACATGCAATCTCGGAAACTAGTGTAACGCTGCGATGTCAACGAAACATCATGTCATGATTGTTGCCACTCTATTGAAAGGATAATATTTTTCTCGCCACAACCGTGAAAATTTTATGTTAAGTATTTTTGCATGAAGTTTGTTTATTTTGTGGACTCCGGGGTGGTTGCGTTGCGTTTTAAATATCTTTGCAGAGTTTGTCACCGTACGGCAGTATTCGGAGTATTTACTAATAATTTTTGTTGTCAGAAACACTGTTTTCGCGTTTTGTCTCATTTTGCTGCATCTCGTTGTTCCAGAGGAGAGATCGGATAATAGTGACAATCTGGTCATCAAGGCATATACTATGCTATAAATTCAACTTGTAATATAGTCTATATAATGAAAGCCGTGCATACAAATGTCTGAATGCACGGTTAGCTCTATAACAAGTCAGTTGTAGCATAAACAGCAATGCGTTCAAAGGATTTGTACGCACTGCTGCCTATGCTACAACTATTACTTGTAACACAGCTTATATAGTTAAAGGTATGCATCGCAATGCGTTAACGCACGTTTTGCTAAATTAGCTGTATTACAAGTCAGTTGTGGCCCAGCTAAGCGTGCGTTTAGAGATTTGTACGCACGGTTTTGTTCAAACTCGTGCTAATGCACTCGTCTGAACTCGTCACAACCGTGCGTACAAACAACTAAACACTGTGTTACACCTATTACTTAGTTTGCTTGCATATTTGTGTAAGATCCAATTTTTGGAATAGAATGTTGTTGTGCAATTATGATTCAAACACCGCGACAGACTTGAAATGCGAGATTCCAAATCAGTGACAGTATCAAACGCCGTATCTTTTTGAAATTTAGCATTTCTATATTCTAACTTTGTTTTGCTGTTTACCGGCATTCTGCGTTTGCCGCAAGCTAAGAGAAAATAAACGGAAAAGTGTTCGGTGTTAGCAAACTTTTCTCGTGTAGTTTTAAGTAAAAGATTTACTGCAAACGCTTCGACAGTCTATCAAGTGACATCTTCTGCTGATTCAAACAATGCAAATTGAAACGAAGCGTTTGCCGGAGGCAGATCAAAGCTGCAACCGTTTCGACAGTGTCAAATCACGTTTTCTGCATTGTTGTTGACTTAAGGCTTTGGAGCTCGACTGTCCAGAGGATCAACAGCGGATGCCTGCCCCCGTACGATTTGTCGAGATTGAACACGACCGTGTGAAATATTGAAGATGTTCCGACTGTTGTTGTCCCACGTAAAGGCGCTATATGCGTGCTTCAGAGACATGAGATCTTTGTTGACGATGCTGTTCCATATTCGTTTAGGTGCAGCCCTGCTACAGCGCCAGTGTGGTGGCTTCCGGTTCTCACATATGGACTTGCACATCTTCTGGTTCGGCATTGTAGCGACATCACCGAGCCAACGCAAATCGGTTTTGTCGGATTAACGACTTGATGCTTGGTACTTGGTTGGTTATTGTACATTTCGCGGATACAGATGTTTCTTAGCGTTGTAAACGGGTTGTGTCCTAGATGATACGCAGAATATGCATCTCGAAGGCTTCTAGATATTATGCTCCGTGCTGTACCATGTTTCTGTATCGTCCAACAGGATTGGAACCACTGTACGATGTATTTTATTATCTTGACTGTGACAGAAAGGTCGCACCGGTTGAAAATTGTTTTCCTTAGCGCAACAAATGTAGATGCGCTACACAGCCGTACATTCATATCGTCATCCATCCGTATTTTTATCAGCGCTGATTACTGATCCCAGCTATTTGAACACTGCCACGTTTTCGATTTGATGGCAGGTTCTATCAAGGTTTGGTGGCTGATCGACATGGCAGTATAGCATTTCTGTTTTTACCGACTTTAAGTAAACACCGACTCCTGCTGCATTTTTCGCTATGCGACCAAGAAAGGGATTGGACGAAGTGGATTGCAGTATTACGTTATCGTCGGCATAGTCTAGGTTTGTGAGGATCAACACTGCTATAATGAACGCCATCTCAAAGGTTTTATAGAATTCGCTAGTACCCAGCCAAGCACTAGATTTAAAAAGCATTGGAGACAGGACGGAGCCTTGGCGGACGCCTGTGCTGACGTTGAACTTTTCAGAAAAGCCCGTCTCAGTACGAACCCATGAGGCTGCGTTTGAGTACATGTCTCGTATTATTTCAAAGGAAAGCTCGATTATGACACATTTTCACATGATAATCCAAAATGACGTACGATGGACGCTACCAAATATGGCGGCAAAGAGTATGAGACAGACGATTGCCGATTCACTATGTCTGAATCGGCACTCAAGACATCTTCGTAGGCAAGAGAACTTGTTCTATACACCCTCACGCCAGTTCTGAAGCCGGCTTGTTCATCCCTGAGTATGGCTTCATAGTGGTCAGTCACGGGAACGTATAATGGTGCAAAGGATTTTACCAACTATTGAGAGCAGCGTTGTACCTCTGTTCTGTAGTTAGCACTGTGAGCCTTAGGACATTTTTTATATACTGGGATAATAGTTCCATCGGTGAAATCTTGGGGTACCCGACGTGTTGACACACTTGTAGCAGATGCAACATTATGCTCACATTGTTATCATCGCGGGCCTTTAATGCTTCCACGGGTATATCGCATTATCCCGGCGACTTATTTGCCTTCAGCAATGATATGTAGTGTTTTACCTTGGTCATGAACGGCGGTGATTCATCTACATCTGTTCTTCAGCTTGTTACAGCCTGAATGTCATTCTCGGCCAGCGTGAGGTTTTCGACGGGGTTAGGTCTATCCAAAGGTCCCGCGAAAAGTTAGGCCCATTGTTTCCTGCATTGTTCATCACTCCACACAAACCTGTCGTTTTTGATCGCTTAGAATAGTTGGTGGTGGCGACTTTGCCTTGGCCGATGTTATGCGTACCAGACAGAATAGATGTCTACTGTCTCCACATTTAGATGTAGGTTCCATTGATGCAGCTTGATCTGCCCACCAGGCTTCTTCCTCTGCTCCCAAACATCTAATTTCCCTGCCTAAGAAGTTTCGCTGTTGCTTACCTGTTGCTGTCCGACTCTCATCAACCAGTTGCTATGTATGATCTGAGATCGACTACCTGTTGTTGCGTCGACGGAAGCGTGCATACAGCTGCCATAGCTGACGTAAGCGAATGCTTGAAATGATTCGTCCACGTACTGGTGTTTTGTCGGTGCAACGTGTGATGCCAGGGCTTCAAATTTGTTGCTTGCGCCGACGTTGAACTTGTAAAGCGTTGGTTGGCTCCCTGGGGCGGCCCATATCTAGCGATCTACTGAACTGTTTTACTTTCAGATGTGGTTTTGGCAGCGATACGACAAGTTTGTGGTCCGACAGGACATCAGCCTTGGAGTAGAATTTCACGTCTTCGCTAACCGAGCGGAACTTACGACTGACCGGTAGGTGACCGAACTGCTTTTTAGTTCTGCCATCGTCGGAGTGGAAGGTGCTACGCTGATGAAGTTTGTTGCTGAACCATTAGTTACAACATATAAGCTCGTTAGTCGCTGGGAAAGAGAGCACCCTGGTACCGTTGTCGGTTATTTTTCCAACGCCGTATTTTCCTAGCATTGTTTTCCATGTTCGGTGGTCAGAATCTGTTTCAGCACTGAAATCCCCCGCTAGCAAACAAACACGACTGCAATGTATACTGTTGGTGAGCTTTTGAAACCCTGTGTAGAAATGATGCTTATATGAGTTTTCAGGACAGTTAGTAGGAGTGTATTCTGTTATTAATTATACGGGAACTATAGCTGATGTTTTATTTAGAGCCCGCCTGACAGAAATGAGTTCAATCGTCAATTCCATTGTTGACGTGTTGGATTTAATGATTTGACGTTGCTTGCCGCCTGATTAAAAGATTTATTAGCTGAATTTCGATCCGACGAACGAATGAATATCGTGTACTTCGGTTAATTATAATACGATGTCGATGTCATATTTCACAGCATCATTTACTAATAGCTCACTTCTTCCAAAAGCATGTTCTTGCATTCCATAATTCGAGTTTAGTAATAGTTTTTCATCGATAATTTTCGCGGTCTGGACAGCCTCCTCGGGGTTGCATCTCCTTGAATAACCTCGTCGGTTACACCGAACGCGGTTGCATTAAGATTGTTACTCGTGTTGAGACAAATCGTCTTTGATTGATGCGGCGGCTTTATCTATTAGAGAGAGCCGGACTACCACCATCCTTTTTCCCAGATGACTTGCATCTTGCTGCTGGATTGGGACAGGTTGGCTTCGGCCGAAATCAGGCGAATTGAACGCATGCAAATTCAAACCCGAGCGTTAGTCCGAATCAGATCAGTCAGATGAAGAGTTTTATTTTGCCTGGATGGCAATGACATAAACTGTAAAACATTGGATTCATTTATCGATGCAATGAATATTTCGCGATTTGGCGACAGTGCAGTTTGATTTGTAATCAAATCTAGTTGTGGGAAATTCAGGTGACCTAAAACAACCAATACCATGATATATAATCACATAAGCAGAAATATGTTCCGGAGAATAATTGGATTGACCTGTAATAATACACAGTCGTATAGTCTGCTGCAAGCGTTCACACGATGTCAAATGTAGCTGGATATTTACCAACGTGTATACTCAAGAACTTTTGAAATGAAATACATTATATAATGCAGTTTGTACAATGTTTGCAGCTTAAGGTGCAACACTTCGCGTGACGTATATTCATATTTGAAATTATTTGATACACATATTTGCTGTCACACTGTGTAAACAAGAAAAGAATGTGTGTAAAACATAAATGTTTTTTCAGCGTTGAATGAAATATCTCAAAGTAATACCGCTATCGCCGCAGTATGTTTTTGTAGTCTGCTGTTAAAATATATAATATACGTCAAGGACATGGTGTCGATAGTATTATAGGAGTGTTATCCAACTTCGGTTGCACCCCATCTCCAATTTCAAGCCAAATGTACGCCCGTCGCGCGGACAATTTTATCAAAAATATGGCGAAAATTGGGGCAAAATTGAAAAAACCGGAAATTATGAAAATATGCGGCAAAGTGGGTAAAATTTTAAAGTTGGAAAATATTTTGAGTTCCTAAAAATTTCAAACATTAACATCCCTTGCCTAGCCCCCCGCACTCCCCGAAACCATCAACCCCCGTAATACGACGGATCTTCGACACCTATGGGTAATCAAGAGCAATCAAGGCGTATATGGGTGAGCTTGGGACTGTACTGTCAGTGTGTCATTACTTAACAAAAAATTTATTATAATCGCTGTCACAGGAAGCCATCAAGAATCTCAGGACAGCATCTTTCTTATAATTCAATATTATTGTTAGGCCGCAATCGCGGTGTTCCAAGTTGTACATTAATGTTTATTATCGTTCAAGCAATCTTATCGTCAAGGCGTATATAGGTGAGCTCATTCTGCTTGGGACTGTACTGTCAATGTGCCATTACTTAACAAAAAATTTGTTATAATCGCTGTCACAGGAAGCCATCAAGAATCTCAGGACACCGTCTTTGTTATAATTCAATAATAATATTAGGCCGCAATCGCGGTGTTCCAAGTTGTACATTAATGTTTATTATCGTTCAAGGCAATCTTATTAAACAGAATTCTTGTGAAATGCCTATATTCAGTGTCCATGTAAAATATAGAACAAAGATATTGTTTAACAAATCAATAAACTAAGCGCGGTAATATACAGGGTAAACATAAGCGGCAATATACCTATACATAGACAATCAGGCTCATCATTAGTTTGGGTGAACCAGGGATGTTATTCGGGACGTACTGAAAGTTGTAGATTATTCAGCGAAACTATATAACACATTGGTTTATAACTAAAAATCAGCCTACAAATAGTAGAACGTAGTAAAACGCAGCAGAATATGATTTTAATAGCGGCGTATCATGTTCTAGCTGATAGCGGGAGTCCTCCAGCTGTACGAGCCACAAGTTATAGTTATTCAAAATTTTCCCAAACGACTAGAATGTGTGGCTCAAACCATGTACACTACGTTGGTTAGAGCTACACTACATTGTCCAGTAATAGTAGGTTACTAAATATTTTTTAAATATTCCATGTTATATTTGTACTTGCCATGTAGAAACTCGGAAGGGCATTCACAATTCGCATTTTCATAAACGACTAGAAAGTGTGGCTCGAACCATGTACACTACGTTGGTTAGAGCTACACTACATTGTCCAGTAATAGTAGGTTACTAAATATTTTTAAATATTCCATGTTATATTTGTACTAGCCATGTAGAAACTGGGAAGGGCATTCACAATTCGCATTTTCACAAACGACTAGAAAGTGTTGCTCGAACCATGTACACTACGTTGATTAGAGCTACACTACATTGTCCAGTAGTAGTAGGTTACTAAATATTTTTAAATATTCCATCTTATATTTGCACTTGCCATGTAGAAACTGGGAAGGGCATTCACAATTCGCATTTCCACAAACGACTAGAAAGTGTGGCTCGAACCATGTACACTACGTCGTTTAGAGCTACACTACATTGTCCAGTAATAGTAGGTTACTAAATATTTTTAAATATTCCATGTTATATTTGTACTTGCCATGTAGAAACTCGGAAGGGCATTCACAATTCGCATTTTCATAAACGACTAGAAAGTGTGGCTCGAACCATGTACACTACGTTGGTTAGAGCTACACTACATTGTCCAGTAATAGTAGGTTACTAAATATTTTTAAATATTCCATGTTATATTTGTACTAGCCATGTAGAAACTGGGAAGGGCATTCACAATTCGCATTTTCACAAACGACTAGAAAGTGTTGCTCGAACCATGTACACTACGTTGATTAGAGCTACACTACATTGTCCAGTAGTAGTAGGTTACTAAATATTTTTAAATATTCCATCTTATATTTGCACTTGCCATGTAGAAACTGGGAAGGGCATTCACAATTCGCATTTCCACAAACGACTAGAAAGTGTGGCTCGAACCATGTACACTACGTCGTTTAGAGCTACACTACATTGTCCAGTAATAGTAGGTTACTAAATATTTTTAAATATTCCATGTTATATTTGTACTTGCCATGTAGAAACTGGGAAGGGCATTCACAATTCGCATTTTCACAAACGACTAGAAAGTGTGGCTCGAACCATGTAGACTACGTTGGTTAGAGCTACACTACATTGTCCAGTAATAGTAGGTTACTAAATATTTTTAAATATTCCATGTTATATTTGTACTTGCCATGAAGAAACTGGGAAGGGCATTCACAATTCGCATTTTCACAAACGACTAGAAAGTGTGGCTCGAACCATGTACACTACGTTTGTTAGAGCTACACTACATTGTCCAGTAATAGTAGGTTACTAAATATTTTTAAATATTCCATGTTATATTTGTACTTGCCATGTAGAAACTGGGAAGGGCATTCACAATTCGCATTTTCACAAACGACTAGAAAGTGTGGCTCGAACCATGTACACTACGTTGGTTAGAGCTACACTACATTGTCCAGTAATAGTAGGTTACTAAATATTTTTAAATATTCCATGTTATATTTGTACTTGCCATGTAGAAACTGGGAAGGGCATTCACAATTCGCATTTTCACCAACGACTAGAAAGTGTGGCTCGAACCATGTAGACTACGTTGGTTAGAGCTACACTACACTGTCCAGTAATAGTAGGTTACTAAATATTTTTAAATATTCCATGTTATATTTGTACTTGCCATGTGGAAACTGGGAAGGGCATTCCAATATGGAGCGTTCCTATGTCAAATCGGGGGCTCACCTGAATCTCTGTCACGTGGTGCGCCACTGGATGTTACATAAAGTTATATGTTTCCTCATGACTAATATAAAACCAGCAGCGCTTTTGCAACGCGTTTGACGAAAAAGGCGCTTTATAAATTCTATACTCATACTCATATATATACGTGCATGTGGACCACAATCTGAAATGGAGGGATCTAAACCAAATTATCAGGACCACGCGTTTATTAACTGTGTACTGGTTTCATATGTACAGTATAAACGTGCGGTGACAACATAATAACAGAAACATAACTCAGGGTTAGACTTTAAACTTCGAAAAAAAGTTGTTTTGTCTTAAATTTTACCGAAAAGGATATTTTATGAATTGCCTCATTGAGTGGTATGGAATTGTGCCAAAATTTTAGTTGTATCTTCAAAATTGACCAATTTGGGCTGGGGGTTTCAGGAAAAACCCGTGCTTTTAGCGTGCGCGGCAAGGACTGTATTCAGTTTACGTAGCTTTTTCCGCATTGTCCCGTAGCGTCGGCGGTTTTCTTCTGACATGAAGTGCGGAATGAACACGCCTTTCATATTATCGGGCATTGTCCGCAATTTAGCTGCTTCTTGAAGCAGCAATTTGGCTACAGTTGATGATAGTAGGCAAACTATTATAAGCCGCGGACGCGCATCGGCGGTTTCTGTGGTGATATTGCAATGATGATTAAGTACTCCCATTCAGAATCCCGTGAACAGTTATTTATTGGCCCAGTTGTTTGACGAGCGCAGATATGCATCTTCATATGCAATCGTCATCTTTTCAGGCAAACCGCTAATCAAAATACTTAGGCGGCGTTTAGCTTCATCATCTTTGGTGCTGCAAATGACGGTGTAGGTGGCACAAGAACCAATGTTTGATGATGCCATAGAGGCGTATGTCGTTGGCATTACGTTTGATGAATCAGCGTTTACGGTTGAGTTGACAGGTAGCGATGCGGATACATGCGCATGCGAAAAGTATGCGGATGTTAAAGTTTTCTAAAGTATTTGTCAACAAAGGAATTTGACGCCCGATTTCTTGCAGCTGTTTGTCGTCATGCACCGGATGTGGAACAGCTCCAGTCACCATGAAAGACCGACTACGTCACGTACAGTTTTAGTAGTTGAAACAGACAGCCAAAATTCAGTCGTTTTCAGCGCATAGACCGCACCCTTTTCAGCGCATAGACTGCACCCAAAACAGTCCTCGCCACCCTCGTGATTTCGCTCACAGCATGTAGATGGTCTATCCAAATTTAACGCACATTCGGACGGCGACGGTGTTTGACGAATATGACCGTAGGTGTTGCATGGGGCTGTTCGTTGTGTATTCGATATTGCAGCAGCAGACGATGGCCGTGTTGTTTCGAAATTTGGACCCAGTATAATTATTGTTAGAATGTTGTGTCTTACTTATCCATACCTTATCCAAACCTTCGTCCCCCGTCGGACTGATCATAATAAACGCTGTTCTGGCTTGAGAGATAGTCTTGGATGATTTGTTAGACCCGTCTTCAATTCGGAGGAGAGTCAGCCTCACATTTGTGAAGCCAGAGCGATTATGAAACAAAATAACTGGGGACTACAATTATAGCGAATTTGATGCACGCAACGGGTACTTGAACGATGCCAATGACGGCGCGTTGCCTATGTCGCAAGGAAACATATTCCAGACGCACGTGACGCGATGTGCGAAAAAATTCTAACGTAACTCTAAGCGAGGGATATCCTGAGTTTCTAACTTCATGTTATGACCACGAGTGACTTGACATGCTCGCGTAAAAAATTTGGCGAGATCCAAGTCCTCTACTGTTTGACACATTTTGTAGATCAAAATAAGGTCGCTTCGACGTCGACGAGTTTGGAGCGTTAGTAAACCAATATACTTTAGCCTGTCTTGGTATTCCCAATGCCTCACTGCAGAATGCAACTTCGTCGCTAGGCGTTATATACGTTCTATCACGATCACATCCCGTTTCAAATACGGGCACCACACATTGACAGCATACTCTAGGCGAGGCCTTACAAGCTAACGATACAGACTAAACCATATGCCCTGATCCAATGTCGTAGTGTTCTGCGTAGATCTTTATAGCCCGTTGATGACGTCAGTGATGCAGCGTTGGCGGAGGCACGGTATTGCATGCAATTGCTATCAATATGAGTCGGTAGCAAGTATTTGTTGTGCAACTGGCGGGAAAGCAATTTAACGTCTGCGGACAATTTGTAAACAATACTACTTGTCAAAATTATGTGTAGATGTTATAATAGTATATTTTGTGGTGTAATTCGCCATCACGCAAGTCTTTGTTCTTCCTCCTAAAACTGAATCCAATTGCGCTAAAACCGGTTGAAGAGGGAGATTGATACCAGGGGCGTGCACCGTATTTACATTTGATATGTCCAAATTCTGGATTTGCATCATAATTAGTTAAATTTTGAGGTTTAATACGAGCCAACTCAACTATTCAAACAACTTCAAAACCGTTTGGGTACGGCTATGAGTGGTTTCTGTCACAGTTTTGTCAATTATGTATTAAGTTTTTTACAAGTTTGTGAAAACGAGTCATGGGCACTGCATCGTTCTGGTGTATCTTCATATTTTATTAACAAATAAATATAAACATATAAAGAAATGTCGATGTATGTATAAATTGAAGAACATATATATGCATATATGAACGTGTATCTATATATAAATGTGCATCATATGAGTGTGTTGCTGTTTACTGCAGTGTTTGTGGATTTAATTGTACGCAGTTTAGTAACTACATATTTCGAATTGCAGAAATTTAAATGCTTGCAGTTTGTTCTGCAGTGTAATTTGACAGAAAATGCAGTGTCGACGAGCAGATTATAAATCGTTTACTGCGCTATAAATAGATATACATAATCATATAAATAATAGTATATATATTGTGTATAACTGAAATGTATATATAACATTAATACTTATAAATTTGTTTGAGTTTAAATATATATATCTATTGATTCTTTTACATATTTGTATATGCATTGCATACACTTATATATTTTAACTTATACTTTATATACATGTATATATATTTATAAACAGATATCTGCGGAAATATTAAATACGCGTGTATGTATATTTAAAGCAGTTTTTTAATGCAGTGGATTCGTTTATTGGAGAAAAACAAAGTTTTGGCATCGATTTATGGTTCATTCTTGTTCAAATATGCAGACACTAAACAGAAATAATTGTTGACGTTCACCGAATATGACATGTGACACTTTTTCAAATTCCTAGCGATAGTAATATATTATAGTAAGCACATTTATATATTATAAAATAAAGTATACCTATGCATTTATATTTTATTGTATGTTTATACGTTTATAGATTTTATTCATCAATATACATATATGTGCATTAACATATATATTTTTAAAATATTTATTGTTAATTACAGAGAGTTATATTTTAAAGTGTAGTATTATGATACAAATACTGTGTGTGTAATAGAGGTAAGGCCACGCTGAAATTTTTCGACCTGGCTAGGCCCGTTGGAAACAGAGGTCGGCCCTGACCGGAGCTGCTGAATTTCGGCCCAGCACGGCCCTCTTGCAAACGGGTGAAAGCAAGCTCAGTATAAAGGATACAGGTGATATAAACGCATTTATGAAATGAGCTTGACAAGAAATTCCTAAAACTAACCCAAGATTATCGAACCATGTATATACTAATCATCCGATCTTTGACTGAGGTGAAACCGAAGCGAAATTTTTCGGCCTGATTCGGCCCGTTGAAATCGAGGTCGTCCTAGTCCCGATCTGCAACATTTCGGCCCGGCCGTTCGTAATCACCTATCGGCACGTTAGACCTAGCGCGCGGGCCGAAATTCTTACTTCTACTGCACAATGTAGCTCTGAACCGCTGTAATTATAGAATGACAAGCCTTCAAATTTCTTAAGGGATTTTTACTATTCAATTCGATTCAATGCAATTATTTAACTAATTTGTTAAATAATTGCATTCAACTTGGGTTTAACCCAATTGCATTCAGATCACATACCTCGTGGAAATATAAATTAACTAAATTTACTACAGTTACTTTTACTATCCACCACGTAAATGGTGACAGCACTCTAAAGCGAGCACAAACTTGAGTGGGATATTGCTGCTGAGTGCGGGTTGAAGAGCAAAGAACAATTAACTACTATTGCAAAGCCTGATTTATATGGGATATAATTATTATATTTGGAACCTGGTTGAGAAAAGGAAGAAGAAGATATATATTAACGGATAACAATTCAAATCGTCATCAACGGATTCACTGGATACTCTTCGTGGTCGTTTGAGCTGAATAGCCGCGACGTCTAACGACGTGAACATTCTCAAGGTGGCTATCGATATGATTTCTGATATCGCGCCAGCCGCTATCACAATCACAACTTACTACCAACGTAGCGCAACCAAGACGGAACGACGGTTGATAGAACGTCCAACGGTGGCTCAACAGTCAGTATTCAGCTGATGGGCGCAAACTAACACACCGACAGCGGTGGTTTGCTCAACGTCAATCGACATCATCGAGGTAGCCAACGATCGCAACCTAAGCCAGTGGATTTGCAAGCACGAGCAACGAAAACAGTCGAATCGTCGCATCACAATCGCGCTGTCGACAACAAATTTCTGTCAAACCTGATTGTCGTCTAGCTCCCCAAGCATATTAACAATAACGGTCTGTTACCAAAATGCCAGTCTGTCTACAGGAAACGCCATTCCACTGACACGGCTCTTCTGCTCATCTACAGCGACATTCAGAATAACATGGACAAGGAGCGCATTCTCGTCAGCATTTGATACTGTCGACCATAATATACTCATGTAATATCTCTCCGGTATCGGCGTACCATAGTCATCTCTATAGTGGTTCGCGGCTTCGTCGTCGTCAGCTGGTTCGCATTGGTAACACGCGGTCCATTCAAAAGGATGTCCTGTGGGGTTCCTCAAGGTAGCATGCTTGTACCACTTCAGCATCTATACAGCGACTGTCGTCGAGTTAGCCGCTGGCTTTTACGTTCAATGCTACGTCAATAACATCCAAATTTGCAAAAAGTTCGACCTCAAAAACTCAACCGAAGTCCTATGCACGCTGCAACGCTTATTAGCCGTTCTGCGCAACTGGTTTCATGACAGTAAACTTAAATTAAATGATTCAAAAACCGAACTAATATACATCAGTCGCAAAGACATGCAAGCCGTGTCTACACATTAACAATGACGTGACACAACCGTCGTGACAACTAAAGATCCTGGTGTATTCCTTGACAATCTCCTATGTTTCGACCGTCAGATAACTGTTCTGTCGCGTGGCTGCACCTGGCAACTTCGCGAAATTAGCCGAATGCGGCAGCGGTTTGATGAATAGATAGCAAAATGTGTCGTCCGAGTATATGACATGCCTGGACTAGACTACTGTAACGCTATGTATTGCAGTATGTCGTTGTCTCATATCGTTACCCTGTGACGCCTGCTCCACAACGCAGCTTGGGTAGTGTTACAAACAAACAGCTGCAAACACATTACTCCGGTTTTTTGACGACTCCACTAGCTGTCTATTGAAAAGCGGCTGCAGTACAAAATGTTCATTATCCTCTTCAACGCCATTTCTAACTGCGCACTGCCGTATATCTCCGATATTGTCAAACTATCAGTGCTGCCACGCCTAGCGGCCTGCCGCATACTCAATGTCGACGTTTTTCGCAGCAACAGTTTCAGCTTCCTTGCACAACATGAATGGAATAACCTACCATGAAGCTTGCGTGGTTCTAGTATTGCAATTGCAAAGTTTAAATATCGACTGAAAATTTTACTATTTCCTGGGATAGACGATACAACATGATATAACCTGAGTTGTATTATAGCCTGTGGTTCGCTTATGCTCCTTTTTAACATGTTCAGTGAAATTGCCGCATTAGAAATCCGGTATTATTATTATGATCATAGAATAATGCCATTGCCTAAGTTTCGAGCTGTCTATGACGGCCTTAACGCCTTAAGCTCGTTACGCTGACTTTCCGGTTACTAGTTCGCGTTTAGTTAATAAAAAGAAGCGATTATCACAAATTTTGTAATAAAATAAATTTACACTAGAATATAGACTAGAAAACTGAAATGTATAATGAACCACGAGTTGAGTGAGTAGGTGCTCAAAAGCCCCACGCGTCTTATAATTACTAAACTATTGTGTTGTTTTTGTTGTTATATAAATAGCTGTAACATAATGTAAAAGTTATAGCAAAACTGTCAATAATATAAATGTAATTTTATAGCTTTTTCATGTAAAAGCAAACATTGTATTGTGTATAACATAACAGTGAACACTGTATTACAAAGCGAAATCTGGAGTATCCATCATTTAAGACTTAAAATTCAGACATTATTGCAGAGATTATTCAGACATATATAGCGAGCAAAGCATATACCGAATACCTAATACAGTTTTTCGCTGTTTTTTTTTAATTTCTGGCATTGAAGCACTTCGTCGTGCTTATATTACACAATGTTCGACTAATACTGGAATACACGTGCATGCTGGCGACATCGATGTCATAAGGCACGTCAAACATTACGGCGCAAGGCGTCTGTTTGATTGCTGCTGGTTGAATGCAGCACAGTATAAGGAAATACTAACATTCCTTGATCTAGAACCACTGGAGCTACGAAGACTATATCTCGACCTCGTTGCAATTTTTATCAGCAATGAAAACGACTTGATTTTAAAACTACCCCCTATTATCGAAACACGAAAGCGCTGCCATAGCTGCAGAATATATAGACCTACATTTAGAACCAACGTGCTGCATCACATGCGCGGAATAAAAATTGGAATAGCTTACCGTCAACACTAGACGAAATACCTTTTAATTACTGTTTCGAGTTCAAAAGTATTTATAACATTGCAAGTTAAGTAAATATTGCAAATGCTTTAAGATAAGATAGAAACCTAGAGTAGATAAATGGTGGTACTGTCCCATATCCGGCTACTTATATTTTATATCCGGTTTAGATTATGCTCCTCCTAGCAAATACAGATTTATAATATACAAACATGCATGTTCTTTGCGAGACAGGCGTCGGAATTGTTCTCCTTAAGACTCAGAGCCCTTCTCCGGGCTTCCCCGATCCCCCCCCCCCCCGAGAAATATTGTAACCTCTTACATCAGGCTCTGTCCCACCTCCCGTGCCGTATGCGCCCAGAAAGTTTTGGCAGAAAAACGGAGGATAATGTGCAGAAATTGGGCACAGTCGAGCAAAGTTGACAGAAGCTATGGGGGAAATTGGTAACATGTTCCGAAACATTTTGAAATTATTTCAGTTCCAAAATATTTCAAAACTATCTCGCCTCTTACGATCGCTTCCCTTCGTCGACAGACTGACCCCCTGGCAATGATCTTCCCGAAGAACCCGCTACCTCATTCACGACGACGCCCCTCCCCGAAGCACCCGCTATCGCCCTCTGGGATATCGGACCTCGCCCATGTATGGTTTATAGACATGTATTACGACATGCTAGCAAATTCAAAATTGCAGGTATTTTTACAGCTCTTCAAATTATTTAAATCCGAAAAATTCATTCGTTGAAGTTGGTAACCATGGCAATGGTTATAATTTGGTAATAATTATCATAGACTACTTAAATTAATACATTTATCATTTCATGTACAAGTTTCCGATTCTTAATTCTACCTGGAGTTCATTGTTGGCAACGGTATCGCTAAAAATCTTAATTAGCCGGTTACTGCTCGCCACGACACTATGGCTTTGAACAATGTAGCAGGGATTTGGATTGCGGCTTTATTATAATTATTCGATCTATCAGCAAGTTTTTAACTAATATAATATATATGGAAATAATAGTATAAATATTTGCAGCATCTTAGGCATGATGCGAAAACATTTCATATCGTCTCCCATTAATAGTCGATCAGGTGCACCGAAATCAAATCGATTCACCGGGTTTACGTCAAAAAATCGCAGCAGCACCAACAACTGCAGCAGTCGTGGTAGAACAGCACAAAATCATAGTTCAAGTACCAATGACGATGAAGACAACGAATATGTTGATGAGCGATATCGATTTGTTGTTCCAGTTGACAATTGTTTACTTCCATTGTCGACCGGTTGGAAATATGTCGAGGTTAAGCTGCTTGGAAGTAGTCGGTCGCTGTATTTTAACGTTGAAGTAAGCCATAAACAAACCATTTGATTATTTTTAAGTTTTATACAGCCCCAGGGTTAATTTTCATTGATATTTAATTATATATTTCCATTTATCTTTGGGCCTTACTACAAGAAATTACAGAAAAATACGCCGCTTGTGTATTAAACCAGCATGTATTAAACCAGGAGCTTTAAAGAGAAGAAGGATAACTCAGATAATCTTTTGCACATTATATACAATTTTCTAGATGTGCCTTACTGTTGGCTATTTTCAAAGCAAATGGTTGATGCGTCTAAATAAAGTTTAGCAATTGTAGTCTGTTTGTGAAGCTTTTTCGCAGTCTCCGCATAAAAATTTGGAAGATTTTTATTACATACACTCTTAAAAATTAGCATTATATGTCATACATATATATGTACAGTGTCATACATTATTTGCGTGGTCTGGTTTACATACACATTTTAAGTACAACAGTTCATACATTTGTAAAGTATGGATATCAAAACAATTTTGTATGAAATTTTATAAAGCGGTTTTCTCGTTTGTCTGAATTTTCAGATACGCGCTTGTATAAAAAATACAATTGTAACTGATGGAAATTTATCACTTTATAGTATGACATATACAACATAACGTAAGAATCTTCATCCATATTTGTATCAAACACTATAACTGTATTTACAATTCATACAAATTATGTACAATGTGTCACACATTTCTTGTGGTCAATTTCCTACAATTTATGATGACATAGTCATACATGATGTACAAAGTGGTACACAATTCATGTAGGATTTGTTCGCCATACAATTGGCCGTATTTGTTTTAATTTTTATACAAATTGTAGCGAAATAATATACACAATAATTGTATGAAATTGTCATCATACAAATTTTAAGAGAGTAGTTATTGAGTTCCCACAATCACTTTCTTTTATCTCTTTGTTTATTTTTCTTTAGTCCAATGTTCGGGATTCTTGAGAATTCACGGATAAAAATATTGCAATTTATTTTCTACAATGCAATAGAAGTGAGAACGGGCCGAAATGTTTCGACCCGGCCGGTTGGGAATCGAGGTCGGCCCGCCCTGGAGCTGCAAAATTCCGGCCCAGCCTAGCCCGGCCCGTTTCTAATCGGGCGTAGTCAAACATAATATAAATGATACAAGCGATATAAAGATAAAAAAGGTATGCATGAAATGAACCCGGCAATAAATTCTTAAAACGAATCCCAGATTATCGAACCATGTAGTAAACATTAGGACTTTGACTGAAGTAAGAACGAACAGAAATTTTTTGGCCCGACCTGGCCCGTTGAAAATCGAGGATGGCTTCGTTATCAGGTGTAAGGTCCGCCCAGCCCAGGCTGTGGGTCGAAATTCAAACTGTAAAATGCAAACACTGCAAATAACATATAAACAGTCTCTGATTCTCCTACAAAAAAAGCTTTATTTTGTCATCGTTGTGTTCAGGGCCGCCGCTAGGATGTCTGAGCCCCCCCCAGCAGGCTGCGAGGCCCCCCCCAGCAGGCTGCGAGCCCCCCCCCTCCCCCCCAGCAGGCTGAGAGGCCCCCCAGCGGGCTGCAAGGCCCCTAAATAAATTTTCGTGTATGTCCGTAAAACAGGCGCCCAGTAAAAACTCTAACTTTGAACCACGGAACGGTTAAACTCATACTCACGATTAGGCTTCTAAACTCTGAGGTTACCTTTGTATATCGTGTACATTTACTTTGCGAAAGGTGCTTGAGGTTGTGCTGCGGCTCCCAACTTTTTCACCTTTTCACCCAGAGGCCATGAGATGAGGCCCCTGTAAGGCGCGAGGCCCCTGCAAGGGGCGAGGCCCCCCCTAGGGGGGGTACTAACGCCGGCTCTGGTTGTGTTTACCCAGTGGTGAATTGCAGCCATTATTTATTTGTACTGTGTCTTTATGTGTATGTAATTTTTAGACGCTATGCTCCGCGGAAATCTACAGATATAATTATCCTGGGCTTTATAATGTCTATTACATAAAACCAACAACTTTTTTCATGCGCATCACAAGAAAACATTAAAATTTGTTTTTCATTAATAAATAATTTTGCCATTATACTGATTATCTTGTTTCTTGGTTACCGCACTAGGGTAGTTTTATTACAAAGATAGCTACAGCTCATGAACGGACGGGCGTCTATATATCTGTTGATTCCGTTTAATCATCGCACATGATTGTGTTTTGTTGCTTTCACGAAGGTTACCTAAACTGAAATATATGTCACACTTATGTTTCTGGATCTAAATACTATGAAATTTTTTGAAATTTAACTCTAAAAATATACTTTCATGTTATATCAAAAATAAAATGCTTTACATTCGGTGAAAATATATGGAGTATGATTTCACCATACTACATTCTGGGATACTTAAATATACGTATACCCGTAGTGTATGACAATCTTGATTTTAGCGAACTGTGGCTTTTCATATCATTACTATAACAAAATCCTAGATCACCTATCGTTAATTCACATAAAATATCACATTTTATGAGTTATTTTAGACATTAGCGCTTAAAATGAAAGCTCTATGTAATAATCGTACAATAAGCTGGAAATGATATTATATAATTCGATTCTGTGGTATGATTTTCAGGCAAAACGATGTTGCGTGAGCCATCTAGAGTCATTTGTTGCCAAAGAGACTGGCGTTGAAGATCCATTCCTGTTTGGTTTGGCACAAATTGTTGGTAGGTAGCTACGATCGTCGTTCGTATAGCGCATATCCCTGCCATTTTTCTTTGTTTTTAAAATTCTACATCAGGCCGACGATATTTTGTGATGTTACTATTTAATTATCATGCGAGCTTGGAAATTATACTAACATTTATTACAATAATGCTTGTGTGGTCTGGGGCATGACAACCGTGGTGATCCGGAATCCTCAGTTTTTAGCATGAGGGAGTTCGTTTTTAAATCTTTTCCAGTTTTGTCAGTCACCTACTGCGTTTTCATTGCACATTTATTATACTATACAACTCACGCTAAACCCCACACTTTTCTGCTACATGTGATTTTATAATTTGGGGCGGCTTTACCACTCTAGTTTGTAGCTACATTATCATTGTGCATAGGCGCATATAAAAGGAGACATGTGGACTGGTATCCGCCCCCTACTTCTTGAAGTGGTGGCACATCCCCCACTGTTCAAAACGTAATCTTTTAATATGGTAAGAATTAAAACGATGTTGCATCCCCACAAAGTCGCATATATCTTATAGTTTTCAGGAGCCCTATTTATACAATAAAACAAATTCGGTATAAATATATGCCATTGATTTTTGAAATTGCGCCGATTTTGGCGACATTTTAACCTCGCTCAACAACTTTCTCGCTGGCTCGCTGTTACTTTTCAAATCGTATCTGCAAACTTGTAGGTGTACTATATATATTTAGTTTGTACTGCGGTGTGCGCACAGGGTAGTGTTTCTGTTGGAACCGCCAGCAGTATAGTAAAAATCAAAATTATACTCTTAAAATAGCGAAATATTGGGAAGTTCAGAAGTTTCAAATGGCAATAAGTACATGTCTCAGTGTATGACGCTATATATACGCTGTTATATCTAGATTTCCTTTTGTATCAATCGTCCGCAGACCAATACTGTTAGCGTTTAATACAAGTAAAACCTAAAATAGTGCATTCTAACAACGGCTCTGTCAAGCTCTGATATCCAAACATTTTGGCTTCGTTCACACATTCTGAGTTTCACGTTGAACTACAGAACTAAAAATTTGAACAGCATCTGTTAAAAGTATGAACAGAATTTTTTGTAATTTTTATATGCATTTTGCATATACCTGAACGTTTGATCGATATTCAGAATTTTAGTCAACCAGCGGCGAAATAAACCAATCAAGACGATGTTCAAGCGTTCAAATTTAGAAAAAAAACTTATTCAGATTCGGACAATTTTCATTTAGATTTTGAGCTTAAATGCTGACATTGTGAATGTCGCTTTAGAACTTCACTAAAGAAGATAAGGTTTGACAATTATTTCTTTAAGTACGATTAGAAACCTGTATATCAATAATGTGTGTTGTGGCTTTTACTTTTCGCTTCTGTTTAAACTTTGCTGAGCATATAATAAATTGTACTCATCTATAAGTTATATATATTATCGAATACTATAACATCCTATTTTCTGTTGCACATATAAGTAAATGAAGATTAATAATATAGAAACTTTTCTTCTCAACCTAAGTATAACCAAAGATATACTGTAATGAATTCACTCGAGATCTGCCGCGTGGCAAGTTCGTGTACTCATGAGCTACTACTCCAACAAGCAATCAGTCTTCTAAAAGGAAGCAACGACATACAACAGCCCGCTGACGGCTCATCATGGGCTAAGCAAGTCGAAACTGCGAATGATACACCGGCTGCTGTCGAAGATGGTTTCACCACAGTCCAGTCGCGCCGCCGTTATAAGAAATAACGTAAACTATAACACGAATTTCGACACGACCAGTACTGGAAATAACAGTGCATCCGCGTCATCAGAAGGACTTCGTGAAAACCGATCACGACTTCAAACCTCTACCGGTTCAGGAGTTGCATCATTAAATGTAACAGCGCGTCCATCTTCGCGGGCGCATCTCCTAGTTCGTCGCTTCAAAGCGGATACAACGGCTCAAACATCACTGATATGATGGTTTTAAACGGGATAACTCCGTTGCATGTCTTTCCTGTTGCAACAAAGTCAGCTGATGCAGCATTTCACGTTGTCATTAGCAGAGCACTGCTATTGTCTGTGACTGAATCATCCTTCTGGCCTTCCGGCGTCGAGTACCGACGCTTCATACTTGATGATTCTGCCCAAGTTCCGCCACGTCGCCAACAATTATCAGCGGCTTCAGCTACTGCAGGTGAAACATCTCAGATTTCTTCGTCAATCCGTACTGCTTACGGATTGGTGCAAGCTTCTGTCCCCCGACCGAAGCTTGCACCAGAGAATCTGTTATCCTACGTTTGCCGAAGCCTACTGTTCGTTCAAATTCTACTAGCGCGAATTATAATGAAACATAGTCGTCGGCTATTGTACAAACGGTTGGCTAGCTAATGACGCCGCAAATATTGGACTGCTAAATGTTCACTCAGTAAATTCTAAATCTGCCAATGTATGTCACATAGTCAGTGACAGCCGATTAGAGATCCTCGCTCTTACAGAGTCGTGGTTGTGAACCGTCTCTTCTGTCGCCTTACAACAAGCAGCACCTAACGGCTATAGCTTGGTTTCTAAGCCACGATGCCGTGGCCGCGGAGGTGGTCTTGCGGTGATATTTCGCAAAAATGTTGCCTTCAGCTTCTGCGACACCAACACATTACACTACTCGAGCTTTGAACGATTTGTGGGGATGGCTTCTATTGGAGAAAATAGAATTACAGTTGCGGTAATCTATAGACCCCACAGGCAGGTATAACGCTTTTCTTCCACGAATTTGTAGATTTTCTTGCTCATTTATCAATGAGCTCGAATGAGTTGATCATCCTCGGCTATTTTAATGTGCCTACGGCTAATAATGAACTGCTAAATATCATCAAATCATTTGACTTAGTTCAGCACGTCAATGAACCAACGCACGTTCATGGTAATATACTCGACTGGGTACTGAGCCGATCTAACAGTAAACTTGTCATGGACGTACGCGTGACCGGATGCTCTGCTCCGGATCACCATTTGATAACTTTCTCTGTGCGTGGTGTAAAACGGGTACCCTGGTCTCAGAAACATTTTCGGTTCCGGCAATGGAAACAACTGGATGCACGCTTGTTTGCAAATGATTTTATAACTACCTTCACTACTGCGGTGCCGCTGCATGACAACGCTGCTACTGTAGATGCGATAACAGACACTTTCCACGAATGTATGCAAACAGCCGCTGATCGCCACTCTCCAACAAGAAATAAAGTAATTCGTGAGCGCCCGGAATGCCCCTGGTTTGATGCGGAATGCAGCAGGGCAAAATATAATGTCCGTTGGCGCGAAAAATAGTGGCGCCGATTCCCGAATCAAGCAAACCGTGGAAGGTACATCGAGCAGCGCAAATCTTTCAGAGAACTCAGCCAAAATAAACTTAATTGCTTTTGGCGTAAACGGCTAGACAGTGTCGTGCACTCAAAGAAATGGAAAGTAATTAGCTCGATGGTTCAGAGTCGTAAAAATCCTCAACCACATCCTGACAAGACTGGTGACATAGCTCGCTGTTTTAGTGAAAAGATATCCAGCATACGGCGCAGCTTCACCAGAATCGACCGTGACCAGCAAATCATGAATAATATCAGAAATGAACAATTTGACATATTAACTCTAACAGACTAAAATGTACGTCACCTAATTGCAGCAAAAAAGCTCTAAACGCAGCCCACTTGACACTGTCCCTTCAGACGTCATAAAGCAATGTACTGATCGTTTTTGTCCAATATTACGTAACTTTTGTTATCAATTCCTCGCTAACTCAACATGTATTCCCAATGCGAGAAAAATTAGCAATAGTAACACCGATACTTAAGTCTCCATCTGCAGATCCAAATAACTTTGCTAGCCTCCGACCGATTTCTAATTTATCATTTCAATCCAAGCTAATAGAAACTGCCGTATTTAATCAACTTTATGCTCACCTTGAGGCAAACCACCTGATTCCGCCCCAGCAGTCGGCTTATCGCAAAGGCTTATCAACAGAGAAAGCTCTTCTCAAATATGCTGCGATATACGAGACAATATAACCAGAAAAACGCGACATTGCTAGTATCGCTGGAACTCACTGCAGCTTTCGACTTGATTCATCATTAGCAGCTTTTACTCATTCGTTTGTGCAGCATTGGCGTATCAAACACATCGATCGAATGGTTTAAATCATACCTGAAAGATCGATCCTATTACGTCACAATTGGTGATAAAACGTCGTTCGTGGTCAGAACCACATGTGGTGTTCCGCAGGGAAGTGCTCTTGGCCCCCTATTATTCAACATCTATATCGCACCTGTAATTGACATTATAACAAATGCTGGTTTCAAAGCACACGCTTACGCTGACGACATCTAGTTTTACAAACAGTTTGACAGTGGCAGCATAGCTGAAACTATTCGTTCCGCTAAGGTTTTAATGATTGTCTTTGGGGAACGGTTTGCTGACAGCAAGGTGCGGGTAAATTATGTCAAAACTAAGGTAATCTATTTCAGACGCGGCACATATACTGCGAGAATCGCAGCGGGTGATCATGTTATAAAACCTTCAGACTCAATTAAATTACTGGGTGTAACACTAGACACGCGTATGAAATTTGACCAGCATATAATAAACGTATCCCGCACAAGTAAATGGCAACTTAGCGAAATGTGGCGGTTACGTCCAAGACTGGACGATAATACTGCTCACATGATTATG
The DNA here is from genome assembly GCA_030248225.1 of Trileptium ribeirensis. Taxonomy (NCBI): domain Eukaryota; kingdom Metazoa; phylum Nematoda; class Enoplea; order Enoplida; family Thoracostomopsidae; genus Trileptium; species Trileptium ribeirensis. The sequence continues at coordinate 19,187 of JASANE010005256.1, read as the reverse complement.
CGAGCATTCGTTGTGTCTCGCTTGGATTATTGCAACTCATTCAACTACCAGCTGCAAAATACACGACTTTGCCCACTTCAGATGCTGCTACACAGCGCCGCCAGATTTGTCTCCCGAAGCGGAATCCGAGAGCATATCACCCCAGTATTACATGGCCTGCACTGGTTACCCTTGGAAAAACGCATACTGTATAAAGTTTTAACTATAATTTTCATTGCTCTCTCCTCTGGAACGCGGCCACTGCTTAGAGGCATGCTGCAGTTGTTTTCCGTGTCCCGACTAGCTGCTAGCCAAATTCTTTGTATTGAAGTTTGTCGGAGCGATAGTTTTCGATCTTTGGGTCCAATATCGTGGAATCTCCTTCCTAGCGACCTAAGGGATCTGAATCTAACACTACAATTCACGAGCTGACTGAAAACGCATTTGTTTTGACATCGATCGTATTTGTAAAACGCGCTTGTGTAACGTTTCTCGAAATAGGCGCTATATAAGTGTTTACTATTATTATTAAACTGTTGCAAGGTGTTCCTCAATGTGCCTTACGTCTGATGCAAAATGGAAAAGCTATTGCAGGTGTACTATACTGTTCAATTGAGCTCTTCAGCCACTGGTGTGCGTACCATTGTGTTGTGAGGAGGGTCGCTCCGACACCGTTACCTTGATCGCTTGTATATCAACAGTATCGCAATTCTTTCCATTTTATACATTGAAAGAATGTATCGAATTTCTGGCAGAATCGTCGAAATTGTAGCTTCACTCAATGTCTGTATAAAATAAACATATTTTAAATCTCAGTTACTGATAATTTATTGGGAAATATTTTAGTCCATATAATTAATGTATAAATATATATATATAGACAAATCAATAGCAGTGTGCAATATAGTATTGTGAGCGGCAGCCGCTGGAGTTGGAATGCATATTTAGTGGAATGCGGTGTTAAATATTTCGATAAGTATTTATGTCCAATTTTATTATAATACCTATAGCAATTTTCTAAAGTGAAAATTTTGCATTGCAAATTGTGCGTTTTTGTTTGTTTCAATGTCATTGCGAAAACAATTCTACTGTTGTGACTGCGCTCGAGGGCAAGAATGTGAAGGCCATTGCCGCAAATTCTCTATTTTTGTGCGATAAACTAATATTTCTAAGTTCAATTGTCTAAATATGACTAGATTGTTCGTGTAACCCCAGCATAAAAGATTATGTGACCTACATATTTTTCGCAGTACATGAATATTGTGTGAGATTTATGAAAACGAAAAAATTTACGGAAATAGATCATGTCAAATTGAGATATTGCCCTTTTCGCTGATAGCGTTGCAGAATCGTATCCAGCGCTAAATGCCTTATTATCATGTTTTGGAAATTACAGCCAATTTTCTAATTGCTATCGGATCTGGGCTAAATTACGTATTAAATCTAGCTGTCACGGTATGAGGGAAGTGGCTAAAAGTTACGAAGCGTGTTCGGCTACCAGTGTACAGCATTGATAAGATTCTATTGTTGCAAACTGCACCTCATCGCAAAATGTGTGCAGAAATTTAGAGTGATTATGTTGTTATAACATTGCATATACTAAATTTGGTGTATAGTTTAAATTTATATTTTAATAAATACATTTTTAGATGAGGAATATAGATTCTTAGCTGCTTCAACGAAATTGTCTAAACATGCGCCGAAGTCGTGGAAAAGTTCTAGTGGATGGGTAAGAATTTGTGAGTTAATACACATGAATCGCTCTTTAATGGTCAAAAATCTATTGGTAACTTTCGCTACCCAAAAATATGGTCAAAATTCACGATTATTTTGTAGATACTCTGTTCAAATTTAAATAATATAAGAGGTGTCAGATAAACGCTCTATTGTAAATATTAAATCGTAGTTTTGTTCAATTGCTTATATCTTGGATAATGTTGCTTGCCTAAAATAATATATATTGTGTCTACGGTACATTTATTACGTCTATCTGTGTACTAAAGTGCTTGAGACGTGTTTTTGGGGCCGACACAGTCACAACAGTTACAGGACAGAACCTAACAGAAATAGGCTGTGGGTACGGGGTCTGATATTTAGATGGACGACCCGATTCAAGGTTTAACCCAATTGCATTGATGTACCTGCTTGCGAGAAGCGAAGAAATTATAATTCCACCTTCGGACAAAATGCTTTTCTGTATTCATACATTATGCATTTTGACCTCCGCGACACTGAGTGGTGTAGAAAGGTAACACCTGGTGCGCCCAATCAAGAAATATTTTATAGTATGGTTCTCGAAAGTAGTCTCATTCAAATGGTAAATTTTCCTACACGTGGAACAAAGACCCTTGATCTACTTCTTCCGAACTCTCCGGAGCATGTGGTGTGTGATGAATGTTCCGGAAATTTCTTAAATTCAGATCATTTTTCTATTGATTTCATGATAGCCACCGCCGCAAATCCAATCAAAATTTGTCCAAAGACAACTTTCGACTTTAAAACGCGAATTTTAAGTATTCCATTCGCTCATATTTGCTAACAGTGCTTTGTCACTGGTTGCGTACCCGATAAGTATTGGCGTGATCTGAATATATAAAAAGGAGACCCCACGAACCCATAAAGTTATCATCCAGTGTCGTTGATCTCAAACTACTGCAAAGTAATGGAATGCATAATTAATAAGTACTTAACATAACAAGCAAGACATCAAATATATTATCCCAAAATCAAGATAGATTTGTAACCAAACGGTACAACAGCACTCAGCTAATCGAAAGTATCTGAGACTGGGCAAATGATACAGATGAAAGATTATCAGCAGGCGTAGCTTATATCGACTTTGCAAAGGCGTTCGATACGGTTTCCCATACAAAACTCGTGTATAATCTTTCGCGTCTTGGAGTTTGTGATAGTTTACCATGGTTGAACAACCTTTTATCGGACAGGACGTTCCGAATTAAAGTGAACAACAGCTATTCCAGCTACAAGTCATTTTTATCTGATGTTCCTCAAGCAAGTGTCCTTGGTCTAGCGTTATTCACGCTATATATAATGATTGGAATATGTTAAAATATGCTGAAAGTTATTTACCTGTGACATTAAATTGTGTAAAACGGTCCCAGATAAAAATAGGCAAACTGCTAAAAATACTGTGCAAAATACACTAAACCGAATCTCGGAGTGATCTAAAAATCACAACTTACAACTTCCGATCAAAAATATAAAATTTTGCACATAGAGCGAAAACCGCCACATTTCTCATCTAACAAGGAACACTATACCACACACAGAAATCTGTCGCGATCTCGGAGTATCCATCATTAGCGACTTAAAATTCAGATATTACATTATTGCAGATATATAGTGAGCAAAGCATATAGCGAATACCTAATACAGGTTTTCGCAGTTTATTAATTTCTGACATTGAAGGGCTTCGTCGAGCTTATATTACACATTGTTCGACCAATACTGGAATACACGTGTATGCTGGCGATATCGATGTCATAAGGCACGTCATACGTTACGGCACAAGACGTCTGTTTAATCGTTGCTGCTTGAATGCAGCGCAATATAAGGAAATACTAACATTCCTTGATCTAAAACCACTGGAGCTACGAAGACTATATCTCGATCTCGTTGCAATTTTTATCAGCAATGAACACGATTCGATTTTACAACTATCCCCTATTATCGAAACGCGAAAACGAGGCCATAGCTGCAGAATATATAGATCTACGTTTAGAACCAACGTACTGCATCACATGAGCGAGATAAAAATTTGAACAGCTTGCCGTCAACAGTAGACGAAATAACTTCAGTTACAGTTTCGAGTTCAAAAGTCATTAAAAGATTACTAGCTAAAGTGGATTTCACAAATACTTTAAGATACGTAGAAGCCTATAGTAGATAATTGGTGGTACTGTCTCATATCCGGCTATTGATGTCTCTTCTAGCAAATACATATTTATATATATTCGGTGTGTCCGTGTCCGGGAAAGTCCGAAAACATTTATGAAAATGAAAATTATTCGGGGAAATCTGAGCATTCGACCAAAATAGATAAAATCCGGGAAAATAATTTGGAAGTTCTGGTATATACAAAATGAGACACACTCATCAGGTTTCCTTTCGCGAAATTGGTTATTATTAGTTATTGGTTATTGACTAATGAGGTTTGGCGAGATTGTCCTGGTGCGGTAGAGATCCTCTGCACTTTATGGCACACGATGAGATCACTGTCATTGTCGTTGTCCTACAGGACACGAATCAAAGCTCGACTTTTAGTATTCAGGGCAGCAAAATTGTGCCTCGTGGACGCTGATCATATTCTTCGAGCAGAGTCATAACACACTTTTGGAAAGACGATTTGGATCACCCTTTATATCACATTACATACGTTTTTCTAGTCTGTTGAACACCACTGAACAAATTATGAAAATTGATGCAGTAACTGTTTAGCTTACTCAAAAGATACGCAGCTGCATAGGAATAATTAACGGTTGCTATATTTACATAGGATAAACCCAACAGTTATATCGTACTAGACTTTTGTGTAGTAATGTAACTAACCATATGATTATAACAGGACTTCCGATATTAATATGCCCACCCAGTATTTAAACAAAAAAAGCAAGTGTTCAACAGTTAAATTTATTCTACTACTGTAAGTTAAAAAGTAAATTTTTGTAATAGAGCTAAGAAATATTGAATCATGTCAAGTTACCCCCTAGCGTATCATGTCAAGTTTATTCTCTCGAATAGTCGTATACCGTATTGCCTCTCCAATACCAAGTCTTAGCTTAAGCCTAAGCTAAGATTGGGCACACAATCAGACGCTACGTTTTTGTTCTATGGCAGTCATGTCAAGTTGTCCCATTGTTATAGGGGTAACTTGACATTATCCGATTTATTTACACCAGCTCAGGTAATTTTATATTATTTTAGGGTACTGATATCGTTGGTAATCCACTGCTTGTTCTTCATTACCGTGTTCAAGTCTACATCATCGATGTGTATTTGCTTAGGTAAGGCTATATTTTGTTAAGCCATTTTTTTTTGGTTTTTTTTTTTTTTTTTTGTTTTTTTGGTTTTTTTTCTTTTTTTTTTTTTCCTATTATATATATTAAGATGGTTAAAAATATAGTTTAGGAATAAATGGATGATGTAGATTGAAAGGTATGAAGAAAGAGTGGATTTGAGATATAGTACTAATATATAATTCTGAGCTGGTGTAATATCGGATATGTAGTTACTATATGGGAATTGATGCTGTAGAACGTGCGTTGATTGTGTGTTTGCTTGGTTGATTGTATTGGAGAGTGGTATAGTATTGAGAGATAATTGAATGATAGCTAGGGGTCTTGAATGATTATATTTCTTGCTCTATTAAATTTTTTTTCTTGTAGTAGTAATTTACTGTTGACCTTGCTTTTTTTGTTTAATTGGGTGGGTATTTATCGGGTCTGTTTTAGTATGGTTAGTTATTCTAAAAGTCTAGTGATATACTGTTGGGTTTTCTATGTAATATACGTTTTATTCTATGCGCTGCGTTCTTTTGAGTGTTAAGTTATGCATATTTTTTTTGTTCGTGGTGTTAGACTAGACGTATGTATGTGATATAAGGGTGATCAATCGTCTTTGTGTGTTATGCTCTGCTCGAGATATATCGCGTCGAGGTTTTGCTGCTGTACTAAGTGAGCTTTTATTCGTGTCTGTAGGAATGACGTGATCTCTCGTGTGCTAAGTGCAGAGATCTCTCGCCGGATCTCGCCTCTTGTATAATACTATTCTTCCGAAGGACTTGGTGTGTCTCTTTATATGCTTCTTTTTTCCCGGTTTTTCTATTTTTCATGCTCAGATTTCCCGATTTTTCTTTTCATATGTTTTCGGCTTTCCGGACCGGGTATATATATATGTATTTGCTAAATCATATTAGATCTATATATAGGCTTCTACGTATCTTAAAGTATTTGTGAAATCCTTTTGCTGTCAATCTTTATGTATGAATTCAAGGTGTAACCTTCTTCGAACTTCCGTTGCCAAACATTTTCATTGGTAATTCTGATTGGCACTAGACCGACTTCAAAATTCTTTGTCCTTCCAACTAGGTCGACCGACGCTTCAAATACTTCGGACTATGAGCATGTACATTGCTTAATATAATTCTGTATTAAAGCAGTTTATTGAATTGAGGCGTCCACACAGCAGCTGGAATGCTGTAATGTTGTCCAAAATGCGTAGCAATGTCCGGGCGCTCAAAATGTTGCTGCTAATAAGGAATTATACGACCTCTCGCATGAAATTGAAGTGCTCTGGACCAACAGTGGAACGGGGTCACATCTAAGTGACCCCGTGACGCTGTCTCATCCTGACCGCGTTGATGCTAAATATATATAATTATACGTTCGACTTGCTGTTGAAACATATTTGTAGGTTCTTAGCCAGCGCTTAACTGTTATCGGGCTACACGACGAGGATGTGACCCACTTCGTAGCCCACGTACTTGTCCCCAACCAGCCGCCCGACGGACAGTCGATCTTATTTACTGTTTCTTAACCAAGTCATGGTGCAGAATGACTTGGGATTCCATCGTTGCAGGATTTAACCGAGCTCTCTCTTTTCTAGCTATTTTTCCAGCTGCTGAAAATTGTTTTCCGACTAAAAGCTGGATGCGGGAATAACTAATATCCGCTTTGCAGCCAGAGACAGAACGGGGAAGCGAAATTATTGTTTCCCCCAACAAGTCAGTGGATTAAACGGTGAATCTTTGTCTACACCAAGTTCTGTTACGTTGTCATAATGTCGCAATTCAGCTTCTAGTTCCACTTTAAGTTGTAGATGCCTTATTATCAGCCACGCGCGCCAGTTTAAGTTTAACTGCAGGTTGCTGGCAAAAGCTTTTGCGCAGATCTGTACTTTTAGATCTGCTAGGATCGCTATTCTGTGGTCACTGCTTGACTAGTTGGATATCACCGGGATTTTCTTTGTTTTTATGAGATTCAACAATTACAAGCGTCCTTTCCTTTGTTTGGCGGGTCTAAAATCGGATCAACACACTACTCCAACGAACAAATAACAAGACATCACGGTAATGAACGTAGTAGCAGCTTAGAAGTCACATGGTTCGGCGCGGATTCATTTTTACTCAAGACTGTTGTTGCGGTTTCAGAAATTAATACGGATCTTTTGCATGAACTCTCTAATAACCGGCTTTGGCCAAGAAGGGCAGATTTTGTAATTTTGCATTTTTGTGACCCTCATGACCTTCCATGATCATTCCATACAAAAAAAATTAAAAAAGTTACATAGTAATAAATAAATGGTTATATGGAACAGTATGGTAGTGAAATCTTTGTATGAAGAAAGTTATAAAAAAGTTTGTTATTTCACCGATGAACTTTTTGTGCGGGGTCACGGGGTCAGCATATTGACCCCGTGAGAAATGTGACCCCGTGACACCATTGCATTGCTACTCTGAAGTATAACTTGACTCAAAGTAATGAAATAGCATGGCAACTTAAGAGTACCGCTCCAACGTTTATTAAGCTACTTGACACGGAAAGTAAAATACAAAATGTTAGAGTAGAGTAAAAGACATATACGTAATAAACAGATATTTTGTTCAATAAAAGGTAAACCATAAAAGTAAAGTGTTTGGTTATTGATGGCGGTCCAACTATTAGAATAGATTTGCAAACCTTAAAACAACAGGAAAAACGAGCAATTTCCTCCAGAGCGGTGCGAGGGTACAAATACCCGCTGGCCTGGTCCAACCTCAAACATTGAGCGCCTGGTAGTTGGTACCCACAACGTGCACAATTCTGCACACTCACCATTAACGAAGTGTCTCCGCTTAGTGAGCGTTGTATAAAAAACTTTGTGGCCCTTTCGGTGAGTGATGTCTAGAAATTGGATGGTTCTGATAAGCAACAGCTGTCGAAATCACCAGATGATTTCCTTTATTAGCCCGTTGGGCAATTGGAGCTGTCATCGGAATTACTAGATTGTTAATTTTGATAGGGGGTGTTTAAAATAATGGATGGTTTCCTTCTTTAGTGGACGCCTTCTGAGACGTTTTAATCAGTACCGTACGAAAAACTAAGCCATTTGCATCTAAAAGGCATTATGGCGATGATAATGGGATGGCGGTCCGATCAATTTCACAACATCACTAAGCTGAAAGCTTTCGATATGTTCGCACGTGTTGCGTCATTTTACCGCTATAATCGATTTATCTATGAAGACCAGGCAGCTCAACTGAGTAGTATAACTGACACTGTATAAATATGATCGGAATATTTTGAACATATTACTCTGCATCAGAATTGCGTCGGGCCATTGTAGCTTAATCCTTTCCGTCTGCCGAGGCGATTATCCGTAAAAAGTTTCCCAGAGATCATTGATTTTCTGTCCAGGCTGTTCCGTGGTTGCAGTTTGTCTTGGAAACAAAAAATTTTGAATATCCACAGAAGAGAGTAAAGGCCAGTCTAACGCTAAAAACTTAGACTTAGTTTATCGAGAACGGCTTGGCATGCATTACACTTAGGTACTCTCAAAGGCACCTTACCCCTATCGAATTTGGAATAACAGATAAGGACAGTTGAAGGATTTGTTTGCAATTATGGGTTCGACAATAATAAATTACGTTTGAATATGTTGTACTAACTGAATTCGGCGAATGCTGCACGATTACACGCGTGTTGTCGCTCGCTTGGTTTGCTCGGATCCTAATGGAAGCTCCAAGACAGCTCGGTGGTTAGTAAATGTTACTTTCAACTGAATATTGGGGTTCGCTCTTCTGCGGCGACCAACAATTATTGTTCATCAATACTTGGCAACTAGATTGTAAATTAAATCAGGACGTAAACAATTAATCAAAATTTCGTATACCACATATTAATTCTTTAATTCAAACAGCTGTTCGACAACCACAAATTACATTTGAGTATGTTGTACTAAGTTCGGCGAATACTGCACGATTGCAAGCGTGTTGTCGCTCGCTCGGTTTGCTCGGACCCTTATGGATCCGAGCAATAGCTCCGGGACTTCTCAGTTGTTAGTAAATGTTACTTTCATCCGAAGGATCGGGTTCGCTACGCTGCATCGGCCAACAGTTCTTCATCGATACTCGATAATTCAGGACGTAAAGGGTTAACATCTGCAGATAAGGTTATAATATTGCACAAGTGGTGAGTATCTGCTTATCGATGATTTAATGGCTGAAGCATAATATACACAACTTCTGCGCTGAATATTTCAAAGGCACCAGTCATTCGAATTTATCATTACGTGTAGGACAATAAAATGTTTCGTACGTGGCATTTACTTATTACATATACAATTTTCGGGGTAATATTTTTTGATATATTTAGAGTATATGATTAATATTCCAATGGCACGGTTTTTTGAAAAATGGTGTGTATCGCTTAGCACACAAGTGTCCAAGGTCCGTCGGCTAAGCTAAGGAAGGTATATCGTCTCGGGAGGGGGGGGGGTAAAAATTATCCTAGTACCCAAACGGTTTACTCTATTTTCCTCAATTTTACCTTAAGTTTTGTGATGTTGCTCATAATTGCTAAAATTTGCCGGGAGCGGCAGTGGCAATAAGGCCTTGACGAGTAACCCCTGTGCACGCTTATACCCTAGCACATAATTCTGAAAAAATTTTCCGCGAGACTGACACGGTCCACGCAACTCGTGTCATGTTCTCGCGTAATTATTGTTTGTAATGACCTAGGGCCTAAACCTAAATAGTATCAGTAATAATACAAAATTTACATAGTTTTAATTTCATAGTGGCTTGACATCGCTCGATTACTATTACATTCAACTCAGACAAAACATGCTAACGCGTCAGTGGGACAGCGAAGCCTTGCCGGAAGCGTTAGCTTTTGAGCTAACCGCGGTAGCTTTACAAGCCGATTATGGCGATTATACAACAGCGGTAGAAAATCAAGGTAAAGAGTAGAGTTTTTTGTAAAATTTAACACAACAAGGCTTTAAGGCAAGGCTTTAGCTTATTAAGGCTTTATTTCTTTAGAGGCAATTATCGTCTTTAATAGTGATAGATGTTTTAAAACATTTAACACAAAAAGTTTTGCGGCTAGGCATTCGTTTTAAGGCTTTAGGTCTTTAGGGACAATTATTTTCTTTGACTGCGATAGTATTTTGTAAAATTTAACACAATAAGCTTTAAGGCTGTAGGACTTTAGGGACGAATATCGTGTTTGATAGTGATAGATGTTTTATAAAAATTAACACAAAAACGTTTAAGGCTAGGCTTTCGCTTTAAGGCTTTAGGTCTTTAAGGACGATTATTTTCTTTGATTTTGATAGTATTTTGTAAAATTTAACACAAAAAACTTTAAGGCTTTAGGTATTTAGGAACGATTATCGTCTTTTATACTTGTAATTTTTGTAAAATTTAACACAAGCTTTAAGGCTAGGCTATAGCTTTAAGGCTTTAGGTCTTTAACGACGATTATCGTGTTTTATAGTGAGTTTTTGTAAAATTTAACACAAAAAAGTTTTATGGCTAGGCTTTAGCTTTAAGTCTTTAGGGTCGATTATCGTCTTTGATGGAGCCACCTTTTGATCATATAAACAACATGATATCTATTCCTGGTTACTTCTGCGCGCTTGGACTTATAAAGTTTGCGTTTTATAACGAAAAATCAACCTACAGTTACCAGAATCGCAACGTTCTTTCACTTTCCACAAAGACAGTTGACATTAATCTAAAGTATTATGGCTAAACAGAGTTAACAGAAACGTAAATATAATCCATAGAAGTTGTATTTTGTTAGCTGGCCCATTACACAATATCATTCAGGTTGTCTGTCTTTCATTCATGGGTTTCAAAACCATTTATTGGATAATTAATAAACATAGGAAAATATTTTATATTGTGGGCTTCTGCAAAATTCAGAATTTGAAACTGACATTCTTTAGCATTTTTCAGGTGCCTGGTTCGAACGCTTTCACAAAATTCTGGTATTTTTGTGTTTGCCGGCAAATGCTAATCCAATTTAATACAAAAATCGACAATGTTTTTCTAGAGTTACATTCCTAACTCCAAATTTGATGAATTAAGTAAAAAGTTCTGAGATATCGGAAATGACGTCCCTTCACGGCTTGTGCTCATGCTGCAGTTGCCATGAATTACGAGATCAGTACCCGCATCCCATGTATAACTTGGGATCTTTAATACATTTTTAAAAGCATAATGTTCCATCTTTATTTATGATTATATCAATTTCAGACTATTTTCCTCCGTCAGATTATTTTCCTCCGTTGATAATCTCAATCCGTGGCCAAGATTATGTCAAGCGTCATACACCTCGTCTGCATGCCGACCTTGCAGGTCTTGATCGCTCAACTGCAAAGCGACAGTTTGTCGACGAACTATGTCGGAGTCGCTCTGCGGTGAACAGTCATGGACACGTATTCCGAAGATTGAGCGCGAAAGTAGAAGACACTGACGCCGAGGCTGCGTTGATTGGTGTCAGCATGGCAGGAGTACAGGTTTTTGAGGTTGGTAAGGCTATTTGCTGTTATATTTAGCAAATTTAATGCAATATATATTATTTTATTACCAGTTGAGTGCGCCCGCGGACTAAATGTTTCAACCGGCATAATTCCCACTTCCGATTTCACATTGCTGGCGGATTGCAAAGATTGTGGTTCACTTATAATCCGCAACAAAATATTCGAAAACTCCAAAGTTTAGATTTTATAATTTATATTTGGCCTTTCCATACAAGCACAGGGAAATATTTTCGAGCAACCCACGGCTTCCGGCTACTACCGAAGGTATTTTTAGGTGACATCAAAAAAAATGGTTCCAACAAAAAGCTCTAGAACAAGCAGGGGCGGACCCAGGGGGGGGGATAGGGGGGATATATCCCCCCCACCAGAATTTTTTGGAAAAATTTTTTAATTCCAATTGCCAATTTTTTTAATTGCCAATTCGTTAAAGTGAGTTCAAGCACTATTGCCTTGTTAAAATAGTGAAATAGCCGAAGGGCGGGAAAAGTAACATTGTAAAAAAATATCTAGACAAGAAAGTGTTAACTAGAGCTGCTAATGGCCATGTTACGCATTTTAATTATGCATTTTCAATACTGTGTTTCATCACGATCGCACTCGTAAGTTAATGTAGGCTTTATTGCACATGTGAATATATACTACATTATTTTTGTTTTATGTTATTTTTAATAAAAATGTATATATACATTTTATTTTAAGGGAAAAATTGATTATGTGAGTTCATAGGCAATATATCGTCAATTGTCAATATGATGCAATTACAAGTCTGGAGTCAACCAAACACATATTTCAAACATCAAAAATTTTTGGTATCCCCCCACCAGAAAATCCTGGGTCCGCCAATGAGAACAAGGCATACTCTATTTATGATTAAATCCTGAATAAAATGAAGCGACGCCAATTTGAGAACGTATTTTCAGTAAAAAACGACGCCTATATTGTAAAAGCGTCCCCTCACTTTTACCCTATTTTTAGCTAGATGTAGTTCACGCTTTTTTCTCTAAGGTATAACCAAACTAATCGTAGGAAGTCGACTTGTTCCCACGTTTTGAGATGAGCGACTACTTGTCCAGTCCAATTAATCTAACCGGATTTTGTTAACAAAACTATTTACCCGTAATATAAGAAGAATTACTCTTACAATTATTATTTTTATATAGGATAAGAACAATATAGCTAGAGCTTTATCGCCATAAACTATGGTTTGGTCAGCTTTAGAATGGAAATTGCATTGTTCGTGGTATTGTATACTACTCCTGCCAAATTCAGTATATATTACTCCTGCTAGTGAAAGTTGTATATTTATACACATAAATATTCCGTAAATGTATGTGCTTTCCGAATGAAAATAATTTTATTCCTTTCAGGTTAGCAATGTTGTGCAGTACCAAATTGCCGAATTTGCTTGGCCGCAAATTTCAAAAGTATCGTTTGAAGTAAGTCTTTTAGTATATATTGTGAATGTAACAACTGTAAAAGATATACAAAATGCTGCGTATATACAAAATTATGCGCTGAGACGGTTGGGTTAGCAATGTCACTTAACTTATGTTTACGGTACTCGCCTTAGTAACACTTGGAAATTCAGTGGCTTGCTATATGTAATTAGCGACTAACATCAAGATTGTTGAACAATTGATTACACGTTTTTCTCGGGTAATAATTGGTCTAAGAAGTATGCAGTAGCCGTATTAAATTTTCTGGCATAAATCGATCGATTCATTGAAAAGTTAAAACACAAAATTAATTTTGTATTGTAATGTAATTTTGGATTTAAAATATAGGGCTTGACCGGGTAATACCGCTAAATAGGGGGAGTCATTATTAAGTCATCAGTTGCGTGCGTATTTCAACATTGAACACATGTACCGTATTTATTTTAACAGAAGAAACCATTTTCAAGTAATATTTGATAACAGCAAAATTACACTAAATTTACCAAAAGTACAGGCTTTTCCCTGGCGGAGATATTGTTTTTCATGCTTTCTATATAATGATGTATGCGCTATGAATGTTCGAGCCAAATTGTACCACCCAATCTCAAGTTATAAATAAAAATAACTAACCGACGAGGCGTTGGCCCAAAATGTGGGGTTTTTATAAGGTTATGGTCTCATGAAGGGCTTATTCGGCTTATATCATTACTACAGGTGTGTTGGTTTTTGCCACGTTCCTTGGAAAAATCTTAACGCCTTATGTTTTGCCCCTTGCTAGGTTATGGATGATAGCATCTCAATCCAAACAGATTTTGGCACGAAATAAGAATTTGTGCACCCAAGCTTGCAAACCAAAGGAGATACAGGCAAATAACTTTCAATGTAAGTGCAACAATTCTATGATCAATCACATTAAATAGTAAAAAATTTAGAAAATCCCGCCGATTTCTTCAATTGTAGGGGTTGCCATAAAAATTTTGTTTTTTATTACTTTGCAGCTAGGTAACAGGATGATCTATCTTAAGATATATTCAGTAATAAATGAAAAACTGTATTTTGCTAAATTTTTGTTGTTTGGTAGCTGTTATATGCGAGCAACTGCCTGTTGTGGATGGCCATTTTCATGTCATACCCTGCTATACTATAATACCCACGTTACTATTTGCCGTAAAGCTCAAAAAGGGATCATAGTTTTATTGCTAAATTAATGTCTGCATACACCTAGGGTAAACACCCAGCGGTAATTAATCTCACAATTTGTTTTAGGAAAGGCGCGCTGTATTGTTTATAGGTAGTCATAGTGTTTCACTGGTAATCGTTGTTGTGTAAAACGTAAGTCAAATGTGTATACAAAATTTAAATTCGTAAGCGACAAAGTAGATACGTTGTTTTACATAAGTACATAGTTTGAGCCCAAAATGTCCTAGCGTTGTGAAACTTGTTTAATGTCATTTGGACAACATTTAGCTAACATTTTTAGCCGCAAACTTCACGGATTTTACAAATAAGCGTTTTTGCTGTGCGGCTGAAGCCGCAATTCCATTAGTGGTGCTTCTGTAAATAATAAATATATGTGTTTCCTGAGCTTTTGGTAAATTAATGCTTACTTGTACCTTTGTCTTAAATAATTGATTCTTGGCTACTATACGTGTTTCATCTATTTCAATTGCAGTTACCGAACTTTGTTTAGAATATTTTTGAAACTTTAGAAAATATTTTCAACTTTATCGAAAATTTTCCAAAATTTTTGGCACTTAACAGTATAGGTGAGTATTAGGCTCTGTGCTTGGCACGGCTTTAGAGTATTTTATCTTTACAATGGCCGCGTGTTGGATATGTCGTAACAATTGTATTGTACGAACGCAGAGGGTTTCTTTCAGAGGCGTAAATTTTCCATCGCCAGCCTCGACGGTCGACGATATACATTCTGTTCAAGTAGTGATGAGAAGGCGAAGTATTTGCTCGCATACTGTCAACATGTACATCAGGTTGCAATGCGAATTCAGGCACATTATTCATCAACAACAACTGGTGCATTATCAGATCGGTCAAGCTTGCTGTCCACACCGGCGGAAGATGGTGAGTTTGAATCGTTATTTTGAGGGGAGAGGAATGGCCAGACAACGGTACCTCAGTAAAGAAAGAGGATGTAACTACCCTGGCATGACTTAACTATATAAATGGATAGGCACCTGTGGCTGGTTTAGGCTTCCATAACCGGAAGGAATGAATGTGGCATAGTTTTATATAGCCAAAATTTTGTAGCTTAAAACTAATTTTAGCAAAAAAACATCTAGCTAAATTTGATCTGGAACCTGTTATGTTGAAAAATCTAATCGAATAAGGCGAAGTCTTGAGTCTAGACTGATTCATTTATATTCAGAAGGTATATTATTAAAAGACGATGGATTCACTGGATGTGCAATTCTCATGGGCTATGAAAACGAGACAGTTTTCATATTACTAGTTTCATTACTAATAGCATTAATTTGACTCGACTTGAACCGAAAATGGATAAAAAGATAAAATTTCATGCTGTACGAAACTTTAGCATGTGATGGTTCAATATGCTTAAATTCCGATAAACTTCAATGCAATATTTTCGATGATTCCAATGATTTATTAATACTTATATCTTAAATACACACACGGTATATATATATATATAATATATATATTTGTGTATGTAGATATATATAACTTTGTCAGCCCGAAGATGTGTTGGCGGCAGAAGTTCTCGAAGGAGTCACGCTGATGGAGGTTGCTGCATTTGACAGGCCACGTACCGCTTCCGTGATATAGAACCAGTTTATTTGCAGCATTGTAGACGGTTGTTGTTGTCGTAGACACCTCGGCCGATCGCCACAGCTGATGCATTACTCCAAACGCACTCCTTACCCAGTTGATACGGTTGACAGTCTACAGTTCGTGTGAGCCCGTGCAATTTGCGCTTCCAGGTAGCAGAAGCTATCCACGTGTTCGGTTGTCGCTTTGCGCAATGATACAACATGTCAGCACCTTGGTCTTGGCTTTTGTCAGCTCTATCCGTTTGGCGGCGTTGTTGAATTTGTCCAAGCCTAGCTACAGCTGTTCCAGCAAAGGAGATTCAGTGGCAATATCATTAGCGCATGCTGCGTCAGTGAAACAGTCATTGTGCAGTGCTGTTTGCATGACCCATGCCACAGCGTAGTTAAACAGGGTGGGCGACAAGATGTATCTTTGCCGTACGCCCGAATTAATCTGAAAAGGTTTGGACAGACTGTCATCAACGAGTACACATCGCAACGATGGTTCGAATAATGTTTTGTTAGCGACGTCAGCTTGGTTGGCATTTCGTCGGCTTCTATTATTTTGTAGAGCGACTGGCGCTGACGGAATCAAAGGCAGCCTTGACGTTGACAAATGCAACTGAGACAGCTGTTCTAGGAGCACACACATGCTTAGTATCCGATCTATAGTGCTGCGAGCTGGACGAAAACTGCACTGCTGATCCCATTCTAAAATTTCACGATGGTTCTTGAAACGGTGGGCGATGACTGCTTCCACGGTTTTAAACGAGGTATTCAGTAAAGATATGCCGCGGTAGTTGGAGCAGTCAGGCTTATCTCCTATTTGTGGAAAGGGATGGGTATAGCTGTCCTCCAACTTTCAGGGATCACCCCTTTCTCCCTGATTTCAAGGAGCATCTCATGTAGCATCGTGGTTAGGTCTTCAGGCTACTTATAGCAGTCAGGCAGAATCCCATCTTCATCTGGTGCTTTTCCAGTTTTGATCTCTTTTACAGACGATTTTCATTTATTGGTGGAAAATCGCAGATGACTTCTTGGCTGTCAAACCAGAAAAGTTGACGTCATTGTGTTTCAATGTGTTTTCTGGTTACTCAAGATTCAGCAGATTATCGCAATGCTCCCACCAACTTCCAATTCGTGCTATTTCCGTTACAAGACTGTTATCGGACAAGCCGCGAATAACGCCTTGGTAGCATCGCGATATACCCGTGCATGTTCTAACTCGTTTATGTAGCTTTCGCTGGTTATTCCTGATGCTCCTTTGTTCATGTCATGAGCGAGTTCGACAAAGTGCTTGTTTTTGTTGATCAGTATGCTGTTATCTATGCTTTTCTTGAGTATGGGCCGTAAAGCTGTGTTTTGGCAACGACTCCAGTTGGACACTTGTTCAAGAGTTGTCGCGTTGAGGCAGCGTACACTTTTTTATAGGTTTCGGCTTTCGGAATGATTCCTGAAGAGCTGAATTAACACAAGAAGTAATAACGTTCCACCGAGCATCAATCGGGTTATCGGTGACCGCTGGCAGCGCCGCAAAGCGGTTTGATATTGTGATATATATCATAGGTGTCGATAGAGGCTTACCCCCAAAGGCTGGACCCCCAATCCATATTTACCCTCTCCTAGAAACTCCGCACCCTCTCTCCCAGGCGCGCAAAATTTTACCAAAAATAGGGGTAAAATTGGCATCAATCCGAGTTGGGGGAGGTTATATATATGTAGATATATATTAGATTTAATAGAAATTTTAGTAAATTTATTACTGATTACTTTTAATACAGATACTTCATGGCCAGATGGAACCACAAGGATAGCAGAAACGAATGTAGACTGGGCGATTAGCGGTGTTTTCAGCAATGTCATTGTAGCTGGGCAACAACAGATTAATTCAAATTTCCGCCAAACAAGGACTCTTCCCGGCGAAACGCCTGAATCAGCAGCATCGGATCATCAGATCGACTCGCTTAGTAGCCAGTTTTGCTCAATACCACTTGGAATGTGAGGATTGATTAGTTTGTTACTTGCAATTGGGTCTACGTATCCCTACAACAAATATATAACTATAAAGTTACAAGTCTATTTTTTCAGCGCTAACACGAAACTCAAATAGTTGCAAAAAGATCTTGTCAAGCTCTATAGTCATCGTGTATAAATGTTTACACTGCCTATGCTGTTTCATTGTTGTTCGCCTTGTGGGCGGCATTCTAGGTTGCAACTGCGGAGATCGAATTTCTATGTATGACATCAAAAGAAACTGCTGCTAGAGCACGAAGCAGCCACCCCAATACCCGTATTTGGTCGGCTCATCCTTATGACATTTTTAGTTTAGGAATGACACTATATACCTCGTCACATATACGCGCGTACGTAAAATGAAAGGAAAATGTTTACTAACGAACTATAAGCACGGCGTATGAGCGTTAATACGAGTCTACATATCTGAATTTCACTAACGTAACAGGAACGCATAAGGGCATGAGGCATTTTCACTAGATGCAAAGCTTTTATATTTACAAAATTTTCCATAACGTGAAATTTACAATTTTTGCGAAACTCAAACATTAGGGAAAATACCTTTGTTAAAATAGGTGATAAATATAGAGGAAACATATTAATACTTACACAGCTATAAATGCCGGTTAAAAATCATCTGCTGGTTCGTAGGTATATGTTTTGTAAGTAAACAATTTCAGTTGTTTTCCCATTGACTAATTCAATCTTACATGGGGCGTCGCCATCCCCCTCCCAATACCGCCTAGCTATGTGCATGCTACCTTGTGAACTTCAACAAATTTTGTTTAAAAGTCGGTTTCCATTTAGTTAATTTTTTTAGTTTCAGTTTAGTTTAAATTTTGGTTTCTGTCGCTTCATGATATGTTTTTATCAACTATAGGTATATATATTATATAATCAATCTTTAACAGACTATAATATATAATGTGTATGTATCGTCATCATCTTTTACCCTATAAGATTCCGGTAGTTTCTGAGAATTCTGCGGCATGTTATAGTCGCTCGTTGTGGCTTAACTTACAGTGCTGTCAAATTTCTTTTAAAAACTTATTGGCCTCAAGGTTTTGTAAAAATTCAATTTCTATTTAAGACAAGGTATCTTGTTAACACTAGAACTAGACAAATATTGGTTAACCATTTTTCCAACAAAATTCTTTGCTAATCTAAGACTTAAACCGGTGTAATAGTGTACATACAATGGTGTAAGTAGCAGGTCTATGATGTATGCGTCACCCTTTTGCACCAAAGTTTGAGGAAAATCTTAACCTTTATCGGTAGCAATACTTGCAGTAAACATGCACTAACTGTCTACTAAAGTGCCGTCTTGAAATAGAAATTTGTGCTCCATAAACGAAATTCTGTATACGTCAATGAATGCAGTGTTACTATTTTGTAGGTAGCAATACTAACTGAACGAAGTACAACA
>JASANE010005255.1:0-19615 GCA_030248225.1 Trileptium ribeirensis | reverse complement strand
CGATTCCTGCTGTTGATTTCACTAACGCAATGAACGGACGCATAGTAGGTTTGAGCATGGGTGTGGCGACGGGAAAATCGAAAAGTAGGGTTTCGTAATAGTTGCATACTGCAATAGGCTACATAAACAAGGCGGTTTCGTCTAACAAATTGTCCACAGGGCACACACACCAATAGATACATGTACATATTTTATATATGATATGTCCTAGCTGCATGGAAAGTGACAATCCGGGTTCCACGTTGACAATCCTACCTAGCGTAAGTAGCGATTGTCTCTATACGTTGCAAGTGGGGTTCTGGCGTTTTCCGGGGCGGTTTTAGAAGTCCATTCACCATTCCCAGAGTGTTCTACCCGTCTGCTCTGGTTAGTTCCCCGATCAGGGTACCGTTGACGGCGGCGGGCCCGGCATGCGTCGTTCCGCATGCTTGCGAGGACTACCAAAAGTGCGGTTTCCGCTTATTTTTGACTTGTTGTTTTCCGTGACGATTGCTTAGTATATTGCTAAAACCAAGTAAATTTAATATTTTTGATTTCGGTCTTAATAAACGTGGTTTCTTGAACGTGCAGTCGGGGGCCTCCTATTCCCGGACGGTCGTGACCGTCAACCCTACAACACATAGTGTCGGCTAGTTGGACTTTCGGCCAATTTCCAGTTCCCTTCGGCGTGGGGCTCCATCTTTGGTCTTACAGGTCGGTCGAGGCGGCTCATTTCCTCTTAATTCAGTCCGTCGGTAACACTCGTCCCTAATAGATCCGTAAATTACAAACACTTTTGCGCACATAATTCAGTACTACAAATTACACCTTTATACCAAATGCTGCATTAATATAGCAATACTTTTACACAAAATGCTTCATTAATATAGCAATATTTTACACAAAATGTTTCATTATGATAGCAATACTTTTACACAAAATGCTTCATTAATATAGCAATATTTTACACAAAATGTTTCATTATGATAGCAATACTTTTACACAAAATGTTTCATTATTATAACACTACTTTTACACAAAATGTTTCATTAATATAGCAATATTTTTACACAAAATGTTTCATTATTATAGCAATACTTTTACACAAAATGTTCCATTATTATAACGATACTTTTACACAAAATATTTCATTAATATAACAATATTTTAAATGAAAAGCAAAAGCAAAACCAAAAACGAAACACAAAAAAAAACGAATTTATACCAAATGTTTCGTGATTATAAACGAGTTATTATGCGCGGTATTTTATACAAAATCGATATCTAACACAATGCCACCTTTGTATATAACCGGCCAGGTGTCGGCGCTTTCCGGTACGAATTTTGAGTACAAAAGTCCCGAAATGTCCGTGACAGGGCCGAAGCGGCCCTGTTACAATATAGTCCCGCAGAGCCGCATCATTCCGATGCGCCGTTCCTCCCCGAGGTGCTGCACAGCTGCCCCCCTCCCTAGGTGCCGCCGCCCTACCCGAAGCATCGCCCTCCGCACCTCTCAGCCCGCAACTCCCTCCTCTTAGCGCCGCACCTCCCCCCCCCCCGAAGCGCCGGACCTCCCCTCCCCTAGGTGTCGCACCTCCCCCCGCCCCCGAGGCGCCGCACCTCCCCCCGCCCCCCGGGGCGCTGCATCTCCCCCGAGAATCCGCCCCCCGCCCGAGCCGCTGCACCTCCCCCCGAGACCCGCACCTCCACCCCCCCCCGAGGCGCCGCAAATCCCTTCCCACATTGTCTTGTGTCCGTCCCCAAGGCGCGGCACCTCCCTTCCCGAGGCGCGGCACTTCCCTCCCCGAGGCGACGCATCTCCGCTCCGGGGAGCGGCAACTCCTTCGCGCATCGTCTTACCTCCGTCCCCGAGGCACCGCATTTAGCTCCCGAGGCGGCGCACCCCCGTTCGCGATGCGAAGCACCTCCCTATCCGATGTGCAGCATGGGATGCCACCCCCTTCTATCCAAAGCGTGCCGCCCCAACAACGCGGGACGCCCCCACCTCCGAAGGGTCGCCCCTCCCCGACGTTCTGCCTCTTCGAAGTGAATTCCCTCTTCGAGGCACCGCACCCAAGCACGAGCGCCGCTTGCCCCGAAGGATCGCCCCACCTCCCGTCGTGCCACACTGGCCTCGCCAAGGAGTCACGTCACCCTTCCAGAGGCGCCGTACCTCCCACGAGGGGCCGCACCCAACCAGATACCCAATGTTCCACCCCTTCGAAGCGACGCCGCCCCTCCTCGAGGCGATGCACCCATGCCCTAGGATCGTCTCGCAAGAGCCGCTACTGCGAAGCATCGCTCCTCCCCGAGCCGCTGCACGTCCCTCTCCGAGGCGCCACAACTTCCTCCCCGAGGTGCCGCATCTCCCTCTTCGGGGCGCCGTTCCGAGGTTCCGCCTCTTATCGAGGCATCGCATCACCCTCCGGAGGCGCCGCACTACCCTCCCGAGTCAAAGCACTTCTCTCACCGAGGCGTCGCACCTCCCGCACAAGTTTGAACGAGTAACGTGTGTATGAACATTTGAACGTACAGTTGACTATGTTACGACAGACTTGTAGTAATAGTTAACCGTGCCATTTATCTATACGGATTTATTATATATATATTCCTATGAACTTAATAAGGCCCAAACGGTTGAAGACATGGTAGTTGGGAATTACAAGTAGTAGTT
The DNA here is from genome assembly GCA_030248225.1 of Trileptium ribeirensis. Taxonomy (NCBI): domain Eukaryota; kingdom Metazoa; phylum Nematoda; class Enoplea; order Enoplida; family Thoracostomopsidae; genus Trileptium; species Trileptium ribeirensis. Next base: position 16,962 of record JASANE010005255.1, on the reverse strand, counting down.
GCAGCTTAGGAAGCTGTGCTTTCAAATATTTGTACACGCGACAGAGGTGAGAAATTAGGATCGAGCCCGAGCCGGCATCATTTTCTTACCGAACAGAACCTGAACTTTCAACCTTGGAGCTGAGCCGACCTTCGTCCAAGAGGCTCTAGCCGGCTAGCATAGTGCGCAAGACGATATATCTTTTGATTACTTTATACTCGTACAACGCCCGCATGAACACTGTTACTGTGAAAAATTCCAGGTCTGTTCATCTATCGAGGACATCAAACCTTATTTCTTTCAATGATTTTCTTGAATTTTGTTTTTGTGAAAATAGTTCTAGGATTAGTTTGTGTGTATATACCGTATACTTCGCGAAGTACACGGCGAGTTTATAGGTAAACCGTACAATGAAACAGCATTATAATGTGGGAGTAAACTTATGGTGACCCCGCTAACCATCCTATTTTGTAATTTTGCATAAAATTTGTTACGTACCCTTCTTGATCAATTGAAATTCCGTGTAAAACAATTCGCGAACACAGCGCTTGCGAATGAAATCTAACCATTTTGTGTTCGCGAAAATTCAAGTAAAAATACTCAAATTTTTGAGAACGAAAAATTGTGACGTCACTTTTGCATTAACCCTCCTGATACTGAGGGGCGCTGCGTGGCCCCTTCAGCAGTTTTTCGTTCACTATTTAACAATCGGAGGGAATCCTGAGCCGAAATTTTGCGAGAATTACCCATTGTGTGTGCAGCACACGTATGTGTTTTTTCGAGCAGATATTCCTTTAGGGTCAAATGAAAAAACCCAGGGCCTACCAGGCCCCCCTCAGTATTGTGAAGAGTGATAAATATCACATGTTTGTTTATCATAATTTTGACTCCCCCGAGCCCTGAGGGGGGTCTGCGAGGCCCCATTCATATTACGCTCTAGTTTTCTCAGGAATTTTAATAGTTTACTTCAATAATCATGGCTCAACGGCGACTAACGCTGGAACAGGCTTTAGATATGATTTTGAACGATGCTTATGATGACGTTCCAGTTGGAGATGATAACGATTCTGGCAGTGCCTCTGTTATTGATAATGACGATATTGCAGCTGGTGAACCTGCACATCAGGACAGCAATCATGATGAATATGTACCTCCTGTGGCCAGTGGAGAGGAGAGTGAGCCAGAATATATAGAAGGGCCTTGTGAAGCAGACGCCGAAAAGGAACAGTACCAAACCAAGGCTGCGGGGGTAGTATGGTCCAAGCGCCCTCCTAGCCAAAGAGGTCAAACGTCGGCGGAGAATATTATTCGCGAAAAACCTGGACCTACTGCTAAGGTGCCAAAAGCCTTAGATCCACGAGCTGCGTTCGACTTGTGCTTCCCTCCAGCCATGGTTGAAACCGTGTTGCTATACACCAACCAGAAGTACAACCAGTATTGCATTGATCACCCGGACAGTCCTTATATTCGGTTCATTCGTTTCGACAACGCTGATAGCCGAGCATTCCGCCGTCAAACTGATAGATTTGCGCCTTTACGAGAACGATTCACTATGTTTGCTGATCAATGTCGAACTTTATAAAATCCGGGAGAATGCGTCACTGTTGACGAACAGCTGGTGAAGTTTCACGGCCGATGCTCCTTCATACAATTTATGCCAAGTAAACCCGGAAACTTTGGGTTGAAGCTATGGATCGCGGCAGATACCATCTCTCATTACTGCTTCAATATTCAACCGTATCTTGGTTGGGCTGATTCCGCTGACGCCCATGGTTTGGGGCACAGGGTTGTCAGTCAACTCGTCGAACCTATTTATGGATCAGGTCGAAACGTAACAGCAGATCGTTATTTTACAAGCGTGAATCTGGCCGAAAAATCTCACGATGGTTGGAACTGTTGTGGCGAATCGTCGCGACTTGCCAACGGCATTACTTCCTGCTGCGTCCAAGCGTCAAAACTGTGAGGTTGGATCTTCGAAGTACGCATTCCGCGGTAAAGTAACACTGTTGTCTCATCAAGCGAGCCGCACAAAAACGGTATTGGTGCTATCGACGCTACATCATGGAATTGAAGACCGGGGTGGTGGAAAGCCGGAGATTATCTTATACTATAATTCGACAAAAGCTGGAGTGGACGCCCTCGATCAGAAAGTTCGTAATTATTCTTGTTATCGACGTTCGTTGCGATGGCCAGTTACGATGTTTTGCAATATTTTGGATATCGCCTGCCTCAACGCTCACGTGCTTCTCACTGCTCGCCAATACGACCATCCAAGTACGGGATCACTTGCCAAAATGTCTCGATTCGAATTTCTCAAAGCTGTTGGAGAAAGCCTTATTCGACCATTATTAGAACTTCGAGCCAGCAAACCAAATGGATTGCACAAGCCAACCGTGAGCGCGATCTCTTGTTTTGGAATTATCGTGGATGATCAGCGTTTGGTGCGAGCCAAAAGACCGGAAGGTCAGTTGCTTTTGAACTCCAGATGTTATAGAGGTTCCGTCGCATGCGGGCACCACACGGGCACCAGAAGTCCTACACGGGCGCCACAGTCCTATACGGACACCAGCTGTCCTATACGGGCACCAGCTGGGGTCTTTTTCGTTATTCCCCCAGCCCATGTTTGCCCGAACATGGTCCGAATTTTAAAAATTTTTATATATTTGGTTTTCTCGTGACCTCCCCAGACCTCCCCAGGGCGACGTAACACGAAAGTGTCTTCAGTAATCTAACATTCAGAAACATTTGTTTTATAGAGCCTCGGAGCAGTGCCCGGAAGGCGTGCTATTTGTGCCCGGCCAAGCTCAAGCGCAAGATTCATCGCACATGCGATACTTGCAACCGAAATGTTTGCGGGGAACACTCAACTACCAGAGTTTGCTGCGCTGAATGTCAGTGAATAGCCTCTGAATGAAAAGGTTCTGACAAAACAGCAATTTCTATGAGACAGCAACTATTAGTAGACTAGTTTTTAGTATAGTTAGCTTAATTCATCCTTTATTTGTTCTTCGTATTATTTTTACATTGTTAAATTTATCAGATAAACGCCGGCAGTATATAAAGTTTTTGCAAAATTCAGCCGGGGGCCTCACAGGCCCCCCTCAGTATTTTACGTAGTCAAAAAACATCAGTATCGGAAGGGATAAATTTGTTCGTGAACACTGTATAATCCAAATTTAAATGATAATGCATTAGGGAACAGAATTTCTGCAAACTGAAATTGCCAGAATTCTGTTCAAACATTCATATATACGGACAACCTAATTAGATAACAAGGTCTAATTTCTGGCACTTGAATTTGATTTTGCCAATTTTCAATTAGCAAAAAACCGAATGAAATTAAGCCTGTTTTCGTAACAAGGGTTTGCGATTCGATATCGGCAATGACAGAATAGGATGGTTGGCGGGGTCATCTTAAATTTACTCACGCATAGCCGTATATACCTGACACGATAATATGGCTGTTTGTTGAATAACCAGAAAAGACATTGACTCAGCGAATGTTAAATTTCAGCTCAGTTGAGTTCGTTTTGATTGAGTATGAGCTACCAGTGCCTCACACTGAGCCAAATTTGAGTGACTGACTCGGGATGGACTGGCTCAGGTCAATTTATATTAATTCATAGAAACTGCCGGTACAATTGCAACATTTTGTAGATGGTGTCGCAACGGTATATATTATAAGCGAGGAACTGTATGCCAGCATCAGCAATTTGGTGCCCTGGAGCATTGCAATTTCCAAACAGTATATGGTGGATCTGGATGCATGTAAATAATCAATGTTAATCTTGCATTAAACTGGTGCTGTACCGGACCATGCTACGACGCGTTTGTATTTTAATCATTGCGTAGGAGAACACGTTCTTTGGATCTTTTAGAGTGCCTCAGCCCTACATTAGTCAGTTTTGAATGTACGGTTTTGATGATATTGTTTGAAGACATGGTTTCGATTGAAGATGTTGAGAAGATGCAGATTTTGGTACCATTCGGCTCAACTCGACGACGCGGTTTAGAAAAGATCCATTTGGACTAAATTTGTAACAAGAATTTCGATATTTTGGGTTGCAATCAAATGCGTTCTCTACAATGTTCTCGTTAGTAAGACGCTAAAGGTGCCGTGACCCATTATTTGCATGCTCGGACAACCTCAAGTTGATTATGAAGAGATTATAATTTGAATGAACACTGAATCGGATGCCTTAAGGGATCTTATAAAGCGAGCGAAATCAAAAATGACTACGCATCGCCACGATACAGAGCGGACTGCACATTATTCAGCGTTTTTGGCCCATCAACAAGGCATTAGTAGGTTAGCCTTTCACTACCGCGTATCAATTGAACCAGTGACAAAATTTTTTAAGGCTAAAACAGCTACACATACGTCAGAATGAGACACGTATATAATGGAATAAAGCAACGAGCTTAAGTTGCTGCCCACACATTTTGGTCAGACACGAGATTTACTTGCACAGGATTTGCGAAAAGTCTGTTTCATGGTATGAGAAATTCATATGTTTTACATTCATGTCTCCCTGAGACCTCGAGCCTTGTGCATGTATGGTAAAAGCCTACAAACTAACGTTAAGTTGATCCTAACGAAGCAATGCCAGAAATATATAACGCCGGCAATTCCTAATTTGATTCTTCCTGCAGTTATCTTGTTTATATGCTGGATCACAAGGATATGTACTGCATGTATCTATACAAGGACACACAAGCACAAATAGTCATTCTGTCGCTTTTGTTTTATCACTAAATTTACGACTAACGTAGCAATACCAGAAAAATATATATAATGCCTGGAATTTCTGATTTCAGCTACACATACGTCAGAATGAGACACGTATATAATGGAATAAAGCAACGAGCTTAAGTTGCTGCCCACACATTTTGGTCAGACACGAGATTTACTTGCACAGGATTTGCGAAGTCTGTTTCATGGTATGAAAAATTCATAAGTTTTACATTCATATCTCCCTGAGACCTCGAGCCTTGTGCATGTATGGTAAAAGCCTACAAACAAACGTTAAGTTGATCCTAACGAAGCAATGCCATATATAACGCCGGCAATTCCTAATTTGATTCTTCCAGCAGTTATCTTGTTTATATGCTGGATCTCAAGGATATCTACTGCATGTATCTACACAAAGACACACAAGCAGAAATAGTCATTCTGTCGCTATTATTTTTATCACTAAATTTACGACTAACGTAGCAATACCAGAAAAATATATATAATGCCTGGAATTTCTGATTTCTGACACTTTCAGGAGATACCTTGATTACCTATATGTTGGATTTCAAGGATATGTAGTACATATACTTATAGAATCAAAGACACAGATGCACAAATAGCCATTTTTATGCTCGGTTATTTTTGTGACAACAGGATTAAATAAATTAATGCCGTAAAGGCGTGTTCACATGCTCAAATTTGAAGGTGGTTTTTATATTTATGAGCTATAAATTTTAATATCTTGCTAGAGTAGTTCTAAGATATCAATTCGGGGTTTTCTTCATGCTCCACAAGTTTTTTGGTGTCTGACTTATAGTCACTTATCGAGGTTTTTGTGCTAAATCATTCACATCTTTTCAATTTTGTTAAACTCAATTTTTTATTTAAATGGAACTTCTTTCAAAAGTGTCGACTCAACAATATTTGCGAAAACTCTTTGAATATATATCTACAAGTGTCGACTCAAGACCAATTATTTTAGTTATTTAATATTTTGTACAAAAGTGTCGACTCTCGTTTACCCTAGAACTTATTTCACCGTATCAAAGGAGCCTAACTTGGTTCATATATGTGCAACAATTGTCGAGATACAATCCATATATTTTGCCGGGCTTTTTTGACCGTACGCGAGCCCGTTCGTCCCACTTTTATGGCCAGCAGGAGTTAGAATCCGTTTTGATGTGTAACTAAAGAGCATAAATAGAACGTTTAAACTTTCGAATGAGTTATCGCGCGACTTATTGCGCTCATCCAAAGATGAGTTATGCGTGTAGACCCAAAAAACCAGAAACAGACCGTCGAAATTTACCACTCTGGCCAATGGCAGTTCTTCGTTACGCTCGGTTTGCTTACTACGCTCAGAATTCAATTAGCGACTGCAAAGCACTACAATATTTTCATTGTAGCATCTACAAACTGGACATAGCGTGTATGAATCTTCTACGTGAATTTCACTGTTCTTTTGTATGGCTGCTAAAATCCACCTTATTCTGTTCAAGAACAGTTATTTCGTCATTGGCGGCAGGAACCACTTGTCATCTTGTATTACTAGATATTTAGCTTTCTAACACATAGGTACTCGAAAAATATGAGTGATCGTCACACACCACTTACAGTTCATACGTCAGACAATAAATACATAAATTTTCCCGATAATCTAATACATTTATCGAAAACTCTGCTTTCAATAGTGCAAGATAGTAAGTTAGCTTTTCATAAAATTAATTTTGTAGAGCCTGCTCCTCATAAGTACTTCAGATTTTTTCCGAAAAATTGAACTGCTATAAATATATGATCATTCATAAGGAATGTTGATCAAACTTAAGGATTCCTGGATATTTTTATCAAAGGCTTAGCAGCACCTTTATAGGCATACCAAAACCTGCTGTCAATTTTTGGACATCCTGCCCCATCTGCCTCCAAGTCAAAACCTAAAATATCTAACCATTTGTCTTAAAATTTGTTTTCTAAATTTTGGCAGCTCTTTGTGCGGCAGTAGTGCAGTGTTGCGTTACAAGATGCTTTGCCTATAACTGCTGAGTTAGCTCATAGGCAACGCTAGGCTTTAAAATATATATGTACTTAAATATACTCAAAATTTGCTCCTATTTTACTTAAAATTTTTATTTTTGGGTTCAAATTCAAAAACTCTGGGACAGAAACTAATCGTCCGCGAAAACGGCTGGGGTTAGTCCTTCCACCCTTGGTCAATCAGCCTCTGTCAGAAACGACTGTGATGGCCCTTCCTCCCTCTCCTCCAGGAAAGAGCCAAGGCTATTTGCGAGAAATGGCGGGAGCCCAAATCCATTATCCCTGCGTCCTGGGATTCCTCGAATTAATGTTTGGTATTAATACCCTAGACCGGTTCCTACACTTTACCGCGTCGATTATTTTAAATTTTAAACATTTACACGTCCTTAGGGTCAACCTTTCTAGCCTTGTTAGCACACCCAATGTAGTTCTTTATGGTTTGTGAACGCAATTGGGTATTCCGTCAATTTGGTAACGAACCTTTTCAGAGGTTAGTATGGGCAGGTATGAATTGCCATAGTCCGGACTGAGACCTTTGGACGGGTTTGGTCTTTCCAACCTTCGTTAACTTCTTAACTGCCCGTTGAAGGCGCATGGATGCCTTAAGGAAAGCCGCGGCATGTCTCTTCCTTAAGAGCGGGGCAGGGTTGACGGCCCTTGCTTTACTGCGACGACATCTCGCCTAGAGGTCCTGGCAGCGCTTGTGTGCTAGGGAAATTTGTGCTTGGAGAGCTGCGCTCATCCGTCCCAACAGTCCATGTCTTATTTGGTCGTCCGTTGTTTACCCGACGTTGCTGCCTTCCCTTATTGGTTCTTTACCATTGTGAGTTAACCTATTATGTTCCCAACCATTTCAGGGCACAGCGAATTCAGACTAAACTTCAGGGTTGCTTGCAAAATTAGTTCAAAATTGCTTGATTTTCTGCATAACAAATTTAAATACTTTGTCTTTGTACTAAGAATTTCTGGAAAAAGTGTTTCACAACTCATTTCTTAAATTTTGTCAAATATTTCATAAGCAATTTTGTTGCTTGGTATTTTTTAAAAACTTTTGGGTACGCATAGCTCATAGCTTGTCTATAACTACTTGGTTTCGATTTTAGACTATGCTTGGTCTATACCCTATTAACGTCTTTGTTAATTTTGTTATTGTTGAAACTTTATAGCGTGTTAAAGTTTTGTTAAAAGTTGTTGCGTCAAAACGCCTTTATACTCTTGTTTGGTTTTACACTTCAAACCTAAATTAAAATTCTAAAAAATTCTTACCCCTCTCTATAAAGACTCTACGTATCCTTGGGAACTAGTCCTTTGGTGTACGGTGCGCTTTTTTACTTTTGTAGAACCATTTTATTTTCAAAAACTAAAATTTATAAGCAATTGTTTGCTAATACATCACCTTGATCCTGAAGTGCAATTCCTGGGTGCAACACTTCTACATTCCATTACCAATAACAACTATGGGTCAACTTGTGCGCATGGCCTAATATACGATAAAATTGCTAAATAATTGCAAATTGCAAAATAAGTGCAGATGTCTGCAAACTCAGTGGCAGTAAGGGCTATATGCAAAAATCTTGCGAAGATTCAGTGCTAATTTGATGCATAAAAATACAAAATGCAAGATATGAGCATCTGTATCAAAACTTATGCTCATAACACAGTGTGCTCAAAGTTTTTAACAGTTCTAAAAAATTGCTCAAAATGTTTTACGAAAATACTTTAAAAATGCTTATGGTACTGGTAATTGGAATGCCTCAAGCATTGTTGCAAATACACCTAAACTGGAATGCGTCCCACTCATATCATTACAATACACGACAGCATTAGTGGCTTCTTGTTTTGTTAACCATTGCTGTCCCTATCTAATGCATTAAGGACAAGCTATGCTGCACCAAGGTGAATTAATCTACCAGTTAGTAAGAACGTCGGCGCATATATACAGAGCCAAGCGCCGAGGATTCTTGGTACTATTTTGCAGTATATAAATGTTTTATTTATAAAATAAGTTCCAGGCAGGAACTTCAGTATTCAGCGGACATAATTTTGCCGTGCTCGGAGTCAATTCTAAAGCAAACTTTATACGAGTACCGCGTTTATATTCGATACTTTTTCCACAAAAACTAAAAATTTGAACCCTCGACGGTAGCGTGAGAACTAGGCATGGATCCAGTGAAACGAAAGTTTCAAGAGGTATCTGTAAAAATTTTCTGCGATACCAAATTGACGTAGGTTTGTAGCGATGAAAATGTAAACAGCGAGGCCGCGACCTACAGAATTTTGCAAAAATTTAGGATTTTTAGTTTCGGAAATAGGCATAGTAATAAATATGCGACACAATAAGAATCGGTGCTACACAGTATTTCGTAATACCAAATTTTATTTGGGAAATATTTCCTAGCATATTCAATGTACCAAATTTTTGACACAACGGTACCAAATATTTGGGAAATTAGCTACATTCGAATTTCCCAAGAATGATTTTCTCATTAATTTGAGAATTATCTATTTGCTATTTGCGATATTGGGAAAATCGTTCCTAACACATTTTCTGGCTTGGGTACCTAAAATTTGGTTGTTTGCTCTTACATATTTTGGAAAAAATTGTACAATGTCATTGATGCTATTTTTACTATTATAGTTGTCCGTATATATTTGTATCACATTTCCTATATTTTTTGGGAATATTTCTCCAATATATAAAAAAGTATTTACTTAATTTTGCGAAAAATTCTGTACTAAATATTTAAGACTATTTTCCTTAGCAGACATCCTGGGAATTTTCCCAAAAATTCAGGGCTGTTGTAAATATTTGACACTTGTATGAAATGGTGTAAATTTGATCAAATGCTTTTAGCCATGAGCAACTTCGACAACGCATACCCTGGAACTTTGGTAGCTACTCGGAAGTACTCAACATTTTTAATCATATTTTATACAAGGTTTTGTTTGAATCCTTGAATCAGCGGTTGAAATTTGTGTATTTTTTATTTTTTATTTAGACCTTATGAAATCATTTACAAATTCGCACATTTGGTCTGATGAGATCAGAGAGGCAAGAGGGTCATGGGAATTTATTTATAGAGACTTACCTATCTTACACTCCATACTTTATTAACATAGCTTTTCCCTACAGCAGCAGCTCCAGTTACCTCCGTTACTCTGCGAGATTTAAGTGTGTTGTACCTATGGAAAATTTTATATTACGTATCTGGTACAAAACGGTCCTGCAAGAATTTTCAAGCGAAAAGCACCGCTAGAATAGTTTGTTCGAAAAAAATATGTCACAATAAAATATTCCCGGAAAAACGTATGGCAGAATTCAGGAATAAAAATATTCCGTGACATGAGAAAACCATAGATCCGCTGATCCACTATAAGGTCACGATGCTTATGGCCCTAGGGCATCGTGTTGAAACTTAAGCGATGCGGCCATGTATTATTAGGTCCTTATTTGTAGGTAAAGCATACTTGCCAGTAACAGGGGCATAGTTGTGATCTATTCCTTTAACCCCTAGGCCGGAATGGGTCACATTTGAGATACAGCGATAATTTTGATATGGTTCGACTTAGTGGGTTCAGACCAACTCAGACATGTTCATGACAAAATTTTTTTCGATTTTTTGGGATCCTAATTTGACGTTGGTACGATACCCAAAATTCTCGAAACGTTTTTCTCGATGAATCTGTAATTTCATGTATTAATCGAAGCGCATTGAACTGAGTTGGATAGTGCTGAAATCGACACAATTAGTTCAGGACTTATTACCGTTTATGTGAAATCCTAAGCCTAACCGAAGTCAAGTCAACTCTACCCATGAACCGATTATGCTGATTTTACAGCCGCACGAATGAACTCACCAATGCGGAACGAATCATATGCAAAATTGCATTTATCGAGAAAAAAATTTCGAAAAATTTGTGTATCAAAGGAACCGAAACATGGCATAAAAATTGTCACAGAAGTAGCTAAAAGGGATATTGTCTGAACCAGCTTTCGACCACAGCGTAATAATTGTACCAATATTATCGCTGTGTCTTCAAAATTGGCCAATTTAGGCCTGGGGATTACGTACCATGATAATCCAAAATGTACTAGTCGTCTAATATGTTTATAGTTCTTGCAGCTAATGCGATAGCGAAAAGAGTCGGCGGCCTCCCATGCGATATCACACCGGTTGAGATACCATCGACATCGATGGTGATCGAAAAGGTATATGCGTTATATAATTACCCATAGATTACTAAAGAGTAGAAAGAACAATGTTCAAGGTACGTTTGCTTGCTCCGAAAGCAACAGTTGTTGCATTTTCATAATGGTGCATTTTTGTTATCCGAGTTACCACTGTGTAACAGATGATTCAATGTGCAGCGCGATTGACTCCTAATATGTATTAACTGTTGCGTTTACCCTAATTATAACAGCCATTCGGTAATTATTCTCCCGGTGTTGTGTGACTGTTCACTAAACTAAACAAACTGTGCAGCAATCTTTATCATGTTGTAAGGGTTGAGCACACTAGAAAGAGGTTTGAGCACACGGAGTAGCACATATATAAACTGATATACAAATAATCTTTCTAGAAGTGATGGCTTGGGGACTGTATGTACAAACTCCGGGCAGACAGCATTTCTTTTTATTATTGCCACGTAAGTAATTTTGTAGCACTTAATTTGTTCTTACGAGCTCTAACTTATTAAGATTATGAGATCAGCAGACTGCAGAATGTCAAGCATCTTTTGGAACCGCATACCTTAGTTCAAACGACCCGCAATGTAATGCAGGACACTTTAGACAATTGCCCGAATAATTCAGCGCGTTGTCCTAAAGAATCTATTCAAATCCCAATCACCACCGATTGTTTTTTGAATTTTGAGTAGTTTTTGTTCTGACTGGCTCCTGTTGACAGAATAGACACACAGTCACATTAACATAGCACTATCAAAATTGTAAATAAAAAACTTTTATTGCTATCATGAATTTTTAATTAAAACGCGAGATATGTATAAATAAGTGCAAATTTCAGATTAAGGTCAAATATAGGCTCATAAATATTAGCGGACAAAGCTTCAAGAGCTTGGATAAATTAATAGATAATAGCTTCATAGTAAAAATTTGACGGCAAACTAACACGAATAAAAATCAGTAACTATTTATTATGATATTTGTGATTTCCATTCAGAATTCACATTAACAGTATGACCTTCTCAATTGGCTGCAATTTTTGTAGAGAACATAAAAAAGGACGCCGAATGTATCCCTGGGTTATGAAGTCGGGTAATAGGGTCGGTTTCACTAAACAGGTGGATTATGAAAATTGTTAAAATCAAGTTTTTAAAGTAAACTGCTAGGCTGACTAATGAACTGCTTTCAGATTCACTGCTAATGCGCTTTTTGTTGACTTTAAAATGAATTTTTAAAAGACCAATTTTACGGAATATATATTTAGCTTCGGAATAAAGCATATTGCCGATTTTTCTATATGAACTGATGGTTTACAAGACAGCAGAAAAATGTTTCCTAAAGAGAAATTAAACAAAGAGCTCGGAATATTGCGAGCTCTATAGGAACCAGAGGACATCCGTTTTGTACCATGGGAAACAGAAAAGCCCACAAAATTCCATGTCGCCAACCTTATCAGTCAAAACATTTCAGCAATAAATTTTTTGTGTTTATGAAATATCGGATAATGCTATTGAAAAAGCGGATTCAAGAGAGACCACGTCAGCGAAATTGCTTAATAGATACGGTAACCACTACCACAACAAAAACTTTGTGTAATGGAATTATAAATTTATCGTATCACCTGACTAATTTAAAATTTGCTTATCGCATAATTAAAAAATTTGTTTACCGCATAATAATCCTTCCATGCGACTAGGTCCTAACGTATATTGCGAGTCGTGTTTACTGTGTTCGTCTCATGCTGCATGGTTACACGTGCGTCGTTATTCGTTCGCGTTGTGAATTTCCTTAAGCAATCGAGAATACTTCCTAGATAGCTAAGTCGATTGCGTACACAACTTTCACCCACACATCACAGATTCGTTGCCTTGCGCAAGCTTGAGTTTGTCAAACATTGCACCATAAACTAAAATTATTTTGGGCGTGAAAAGGTTAAGCATGGTTAAACATAAGGTATCTAAAAATGTTTCATAAATAGTTAAAGTGCAAAACTCTCAGCGAAGTAGCTAGCTATTTATTAACAACTATATTCGCACGTCGGACTTGTGCTAAGGTTTAACTTCACTGTTATTTCTATCATGCCCACAAGGTCCAAATGAACCCAACGCACATTGCGACTCGTTGTGTTTACTGAGTTTGTCGTATATCGTACGTTAGAACGTGCGTTATTATTCGCTGGCATTATGAGGCTCTTTAAGGAACCGAGCAGCACCTCTCAGATAGCTCAGTGGTTTGTGTACACAAGTTTCACCCGTACGTTTCGAGTTCGATCCCTGGCGCAGGCTTGAGTTTGTCAAACATTACACGATACTCCAATTAATTCGGACATGAAAGGGTTAATTAAAAATTAACCAATCGCATAACTAATTAAAAATTAACCAATCGCATAACTAATCCTCTCATGCCCACAAGGTCCAAATGGACCCAACGCACATTGCGACTCGTTGTATTTACTGAGTTTGTCGTATATCGTACGTTTGAACGTGCGTTGTTATTAGCTTGCATTGTGAGGCTCCTTAAGGAACCGAGCAACAGCTCTCAGATAGCTCAGTGGTTTGTGTACACAAGTTTCACCCGTATGTTTCGGGTTCGATCCCTGGCGCAGGCTTGATTTTGTCAAACACTGCACGATACTCAAATTAATTCGGGCATGAAAGGGTTATAAATGGACGTGATAATAAAATCTATTTCTGACGCTAGACTGTTTGCTCTCGTGAACTCTCTACGTTTTGCTCGAGGAACTTTCGCTTGCAAAACATTGATGACTGCTGTAACCATTTATCAGAATATTTGCGTCGGATACAGCTCAATAGCAAGCCTGTCGCACCGAGCAGAGTAACCCTTAAGTTCTTAAATTGACACATTTGTCAGTGGATGCATTGCTTCGCGATGCACTAATCGAGTTTGTCGTGCAGCGTGTGTCTGCGCGCACGTTGTTCGGTTCCTTCTTGTTCGTGCCACAGTTCTCGGATAGCATAGTGGCTAGCGTACCAGGCTCTCACCAAAACGATCCAGATTCAATGCGCGGCATAGGCAAAAGTTTGCTCAAAGCTGTACAAAATACACGTGAGTTTAAAAAGGAAAGGGTTAGTCAAAAATTAGGCTATCGCTCAATTAAGTGACGTTGCAGTAAACGAATTTACTAAAATGTAGAATTGCTTTCCAAAGTTAACACTGTATGTTGATATCGCGCTTTCTTGTATATATACGAGGCGTTAAGCAGACATCATATTAATTTTTTCTGTGTAACGACTGACGATCCAAGGGGACCTCACTTACACTTCGATGCATAACGTCGAATCAGCTTATTATTATGTGTTTGTAAAAGTGCTATTGTTCTGTTGATTTGTGAGGGCCAGTAATGATCCGAACGGTATCACAACGTTGAGTAGCAACTAGACTGCGGAGTTTGTAGCAATAGAATCAAGAAGTTTCCGTCGCAAAAATTGTTAGCTATATCAGAATACACATTTACTCTGTGAAAGGGGTAAATTTTATATATATTTGTAATATTTTGTGCGTATGGATAATTATTTGGTGCAGGCAATATGTGTACTATTTTATGTGTATAGGTGATTGTTTGGTGCAGGCAACACACAGCAGACGATGTTGTTGCAACTGCGGAACAAATTGAAACGGATATCGTCCCAGAGTGGGATACTAAGTTCATGAAGGATCTATCAGTTGACGTTTTACTGCAGCTCACCAAAGTAAGTATTATGCACGCACAATCTCAATTTTGTAAACTTCTAGAATCACACAAGTAATATAATAGGATTTATAATTTTCGTAATTGAAAAAATTTGTAGTGTATTTAATAATGCCTAATCAAAAATTCAGTTTCCGTAGCCTTTTACTTCCTGAATTAGTTTAACTTCGAGTATGGATGAACAATTATTGGTCGCGGCGAGGTATCGAAGTCTGAATGTTGGGTTTAAAGTGACGTTTAGTACCAGAGATGGTGTGGAAATGGCATGGGGTGGAACTTGTTTCCATATGGAAATAGTTTTTTGTTTTTGTCAAATGATTGCCAGGTGCCAAATACAAACATATCTCTACCAACACTTTACGAGACGATGTTTGTAATGAGTAAAATTTCTGCGGAGCGCAAATTTTTTGCGTCGTGGGACCGCATAATACGAGAATTTCTTGCAACAGTTTTGCGGTATCTCGGCGGTCTCCTTACCATAACAGCTATGAAACCCGAAGAACTTAGTGCACAACAATTAAGCTTCAGTAGCTCAAAACTAAATGAAGTGCCACCTACTGAGGTTTTTGACCAAATGTTTAGCTGCTCTCCACCATCACCAAAGAGGGTCAAACCATCAACTGACGTCATATTGGCAGATGACAGTCATTATATATTCCAAAACATTCATTACCCATTTACGAACGCTGTGGGGTTTTCGAAGGATGCCATACAGTTTCCACTTCCTCAGACATGCGTCAAAATACTGCTTTCCACACCTGTTTCATCAGCAGCAGTTGTGCGGAAATTTAGCGAGGCAGGTTTGATACTATCAAAACTTAGAGAATGAGCATAGCCAGGGCTTTTGCAGACATTGGCACCTCAAATATTGCATAAAGCTTGGATAGTTTACAAAACAGATTGAGGTAACCTCCGAAGAATTCAAAAACTATCTGAATATGCCCTCTCATAGCGACTGCGAAAATGAAGATGAGTCTCAGTAATCGTCTGACGCAGGACCATGACAAGGGACCAGTTTCGTGTCTGTGAATAGAAATAGCCAAGAGATAAGCTGGTGTGTTGGCATTTAAAGCTAGTATTTGTTTTGCAGCAAAAATTCGCCCACACACATGTTTGTATCTTGGACATTTAGCCAAGAAAAAATATTGTACAAAGTATATATACAATATGTGCGTACTGCCAAGAGGCAAGTTAGAATCTTAGCTCGCAAAGTATAATTGCTAGAAATATGTTTGTATCTGGCAACCCGGCTTCATGCTGGAAACTAGAGTTAAGGGTTGTATCTAGTAGTTGATGTCGAGAGCTGTAGCTGGTTGTCAACCTGGCTATCGAGTGCTGCCCCTGCGGCGATGGGGATGCCTACTGTTAAGCTCTATAAGCAAAGGGTTGCATGCTATAGTGAACCAAGATTCATCGTGGACCAACGAGGAAAAATGGTCATGTTTAAAAAGCGCTACGTAATTATTTCGCATAGTATCCTTGGAGTAAAAATGATGTTTAAGATTTCCGTGGAAATTTCCACGAAACGTGGAAATGGAAATCAAAAATTCATTTCCATGCCACCCCTGTCTGCTACGCTTGAGCTATCTCGGAGCTATTGCTAGGATTGTTAAGGCTTCTTGTAAAGCGAGCGAACAACAACATACGTGCAATCGTGTAATATTCGTTGAATTTAGTTAGTACAGTGTAACAGCCCAATTTTATAAAAAAAGGAGAAAACGCTCAAACCGGGTCAAATTTCGTAGGGAACAAGGGAATGGACGGCCGGATACCGGTGGAGTGTGACCTCTGTGTGAACTATTGCGTAATTGTGCAGTATCATATTCATTGTGAAATAAACTTTGTATTTCATTTCTATTGCATTTATAAGGTCACACTCCACCACCCGATGGTGCACGGGATGATTTTGGCACCGAAATTGGAAGACAGGTATCATAAGTAGGGGTGTCCGGTCGATGCTTGGGAAACAAATTGATGTTGTCTCATGTATACACAACGTTCGTGCATTGTACTGTATATGCTTTATTGTATTTGGTGTACAGAACGGGTGTGCGTTCGGCGAGGCCGGGGACCAACGGACGTTTCAGAGGTTTTTGGTATTATACAAAAAACTGGTCGCCCTTGGCCGATCCCAGCGCACACGCCGAATAATCAGTATCTCGCGATAGCTGCTGTGTATTGGTGCTCGTTATATATTTTAATAGGTCGAGGAATATCCGGATGAGCCCCAAGCAGGGTTTTAAGTGATCAAAATCCTTGATCGGAGAAAATCAAAACAGACTATTTTAGGATACAGAATTTCTAAGGCGCCATTTTAGGGTGTGA